>CAUYLG010006315.1:0-262536 GCA_963573385.1 Cacajao melanocephalus | reverse complement strand
CCCACAACATTAAATATTTTTTTTTTGCTCCCCCAAAAACTAATATCAGCTGTTAGTTGCACCCACCCCCCTTCTTTTTTTTTTTTTTTTTTTTTGAGATGGAGTCTTGCTTTGTCACCCAGGCTGGAGTGTAGTGGTATGATCTTGGCTCACTGCAACCTCCACTTCCTGGGTTCATGCAATTTTCCTGCCTCAGCCTCCTGAGTTGCTGGGACTACAGGTATGTGCAACTATGCCTGGCTAATTTTTGTATTTTTAGTAGAGACAGGATTTCACCATGTTAGCCAGGCTGGTCTCGAACTCCTGACCTCAAGCAATCCACCCGCCTTGGCCTCCCAAACTTGTGCGATTACAGGTGTGAGTCACTGCTCCTGGCCCCGTCACATCTTGAACACTTTGCTGCTTAAAAATTTTCCTCCATCAGATGCCCTCAGTTGTCACTCTGAAGTTCAAACTTCCACAGATCCCTAGGGCATAAACACAGTGCAACCAAGTTCTTTGCTAGAGGATAGCAAGGATGACCTTTGTTCCAATTCCCAGTAAGTTCTTCATTTCCATCTGAGACCTTATCAGCCTGGACTTCACTGTCCATATCACTATCAGCATATCGGTCACAACTATTTAACCAATCTCTAAGAAGTTCCAAACTTTCCTGCATTTTCCTGTCTTCTTTTGAGCCCTCAAAACTCTTCCAACCTCGGCACATTACCCAATTCCAAAGCTGCTTCCACAGTTTCAGGTATCTTTACAGCAATACCCTACTCCTTGGTACCAATTTTCTGTATTAGGCTGTTCTTGTATTGTTATAAGGAAATACTGGACACTGAGTAATTTATAAGAAAAGAGATTTAATTGGCTCACAGTTTTGCAGGCTGTATGGAAGGCATATTGCCACTATCTTCTTCTAGGGTGGCCTCAGAAAGCTTACAATCATGGCAAAAGGTAAAAGGGGAGAAGGCATCCTCATACGGTCATACGGTCAGAGCAGGAGTGAGAGAGGTGGGGGAGGTGCCACACACTTTTAAATGACCAGATCGCATGAGACCTCACTCAGTATCACAAGGACAGCACCATGCCATGAGGAATGTGCCCCCACGACCCAAACACCTCCCACCCAGCCTCACCTCTAACACTGGAGATTACAATTCATCATGAGATTTGGCAGGGACATATATTCAAACTATGTAATAGGAAAAAAAATTTTTCCTTCATTGATACCTTTTGAGATAAGAAAAAAAAAATATTTTCCTTCAGCACTTTAAATATATCATGCCACTCTCTCCTAACCTCTAGGTTTCCACTGAAAAATCCTCTGCCCAGTGTATTGGAGCTCCATTGCATGTTGTTTCTTTTCTTTTGATGCTTTTAGGATCCTTTCTTTATTCTTATTTCCTTTTTTTTTTTTTTTTAAGATGGGGTTTCACCATGTTGGTCAGGCTGGTCTTGAACTCCCGACCTCAGGTGATCTGCCCACCGTGGCCTCCAAAGTGCTTGGATTACAGGCGTGAGCCACCATGCCCGGCCCCCTTTCTTTATTCTTGACCCTTGGGAGTTTGATAATTAAATGCCTTGAGGTAGTCTTATTTGGGTTAAATCTGCTTGGTGTTCTATAACCTTCTTATATTTGAATACTGATATCTTTCCCTACGTTTGAAAAGCTCTCTGTTTTTATCCCTTTGAATAAACTTTCTCTTTTTTTCTTTGAGATGGAGTCTTGCTTAGTTGCTCAGACTGGAGTGCAGTGGCATGACCTCAGCTCACTGCAACCTCCGCCTCCTGGGTTCAAGTAATTCTCCTGCCTCAGCCTCCCAAGTAGCTGGGATTAGAGGCACATACTACCATGCCCAGCTAATTTTTGTATTTTTAGTACAGATGGGGTTTCGCCATGTTGGCCAGGCTGATCTTGAACTCCTGACCTCAGGTGCCTTGGCTTCCCAAAACGCTGGGGTTACAGGCATGAGCCACTATGCCCAGCCCCCTTTGTTTTTTGTTTTTTATTTTTTTCCTATTCCCCTTTGAATAAACTTTCTATCCCTATCTCTTTACCTCCTCTTTAAAGCCAATAACTATTAGATTTGCCCTTTTGTGGCTATTCTCTATATCTTGTAGGCATAATTCTTTTTTATTCTTTTTAATTTTTCCTCTCTATGTATTTTCAAGTAGCCTGTCTTCAAGCTCACTGATTCTTCAGCTTGATCAATTCTGCTATTAAAGGACTCTGATGCATTCTTAAGTACATCAATTGCATTTATCAATTCCAGAATTTCTGCTTGATTCTTTTTATTTCAATCTCTGTTAAGTTGATCTGATATAATTGTGAATTCCTTCTCCATGTTATCTTGAATTTCTTTCAGTTTCCTCAAAACAGCTATTTTGAGTTCTCTGTCTGAAAGCCCTCTGTCTGTTTCAAGAAGATTGGTCCCTGTGTCTTATTTCGTTCGTTTAGTGAAGGCATGTTTTCCTGGATAATCTTGATGCTTGCCAACGTTTGTCCGTGTCTAGGCATTGAAGAGTAAGGTATTTATTTTAGTCTTTGCAGTTTGGGCTTCTTTGTACTTGTCTTTCTTTTTTTTTTAGACGGAGTTTTGCTCTTTTTGCCCAGGCTGGAGTGCCATGGCACGATCTCAGCTCACTGCAACCTCCGCCTCCCGGGTTCAAGTGATTCTCCTGCCTCAGCCTCCCAAGTAGCTGGAATTGCAGGCGCCCACCACCACGACTGGCTAACTTTTATTTTTAGTAGAGATGGGGTTTCACCATGATGGCCAGGCTAGTCTCAAACTTCTGACCTCAAGTGATCCGCCCGCCTCGGCCTCCCAAAGTGCTGGGATTACAGGCGTGAGCCACTGCGCCTGACCATACCTGTCCTTCTTGGGAAGGCTTTCCAGGTATTTGAAGGGACTTGGGTGTTGTCATCTAAGCTGTGTCTGCATTTGGGGGTACCCCAAGCCCAGTAGTGCTGTACTTCCTGCAGCCTCATAAAGTACCACCTTGGTTGTTTTGAATAAGAGCCAAAAGAATTCTCCAGATTACCAGGTAGAAATTCTTATTCTCTTCTTGTACTTTCTTCCAAACAAACAAAGCCTCTCTCAAAGTCTCAAAGCCACGTGTAGTGGCCTAATGATCTTGCCTGTGAATAGCCACTGCTCTCCAGCTTGGGCAACATGATGAGAACTCATTTGCCAAAAAAAATTTTTATAGTAAAGCCAAAATCTAAAATCCTATTATAACCTCTCCCAACCCATCATTTCCCTCTCCAGGGACCGAGTTACTCCTGCCCTCTGCTTTCCCTAGGAAAGCCTACTTCCTGCTTTGATTCCGTTCTAATTGGCAGATTTTATTGATTTTTTTATTGCTGGAAAATGTTTCAGAAGTTTCTTAAGAGTTTTTTCCCAGAGTATCATTGTAAGTAAGATGATATAAAACTCACTTTTAACTGCCACTATGAGCCAATTTTACACACGTGTGTACACACAGACACATCTTTAGTGTTGTTTTGTGTGTTTAAATTAGCACAAACGGTACCATATCATATATGTCATTCTGTGGTTTGTCTGGTTCACTCAACGATGTTTTCAATATGTTAGGCTCTTTCCTTTTAGCTATCTTGTAGTATTCTTTTGTAATAATATACTGCATTTTTTTCTATTCCTCCCTTGATGAGCATTTAGACTATTTCTATATTTCTGCTATTACAAACAATACTCTGATGAACATTCTTGAATCTGTTTCCTAAGGTGCACATGTATCTCTAGGTTATAGGTTAATTGGGTAATTTAGCATGTCTATCTTTCAGTTTTATTAGGTGCTATCAAGTTGTTTTTCCTTTTTTTTGAGACAGAGTCTCTCTCTGTTGCCCAGGCTGAAGTGCAGTGGCTCATCTTGGCTCACTGCAATCTCCACCTCCTAGGTTCAGTGACTCTCCTGCCTCAGCCTCCCAAGTAGCTGGGACTATAGGCATGCACCACCACGCCCGGCTAATTTTTTGTATTTTTAGTAGAGACAGGGTTTCACCGTGTTAGCCAGGATGATCTCGATCTCCTGACCTTGTGATCCACCTGCCTTGACCTCCCAAAGTGCTTGGATTACAGGTGTGAGCCACTGCGCCTGGCCACAAGTTGGAAGCTTAAGGGCCTCTAACTATGGCCAGTTTTACCTATGGAACATTTGCTGAACGCTGGGAACGTGCAGGAGGCTGGAGAGTCATACTAAAAGCTCCTAAAAGGCAGACTGAATCTCCTATGGTCTGGAATTATTAATTAAAAAATGAAGATCTGCTGAGGCAGGGCAGGGAGAAGAATGTCAGTTACTCAACTGGTCTCCTCCTCCTCAAGATATTTGTCAGATTTTGAGTCTACATGAAGTAGAAGCCTGGAGAGCTAGCTCAATATCATTCAGTATTTCAGGGCAGAGAGGATGAATATCTGTCCAATTTTTAATCAAAGGTTGTGAGAGGCTGGGCACAGTAGTTCATATCTGTAATCCCAGCACTTTGGGAGGCTGAGATGGATGGATTGTTTGACTCCAGGAGTTCAAAACCAGCTTGGGCAACATAGTAAGACCCCATCTCTAAAAAAAAAAAAAAAAAAAAGGAAAGAAAAAGAAAGAAAGAAAAATTAGCTAGGCATGGTGGCATGCACCTGTGGTCCCAGCTGCTCAGGAGGCTAAGGTGGGAAGATCACCTGAGTCCAGGAGGCAGAGGTTGCAGTGAGCCATGATTGTACCACTCTACTGCAGCCTGGGCAACAGAGTGAGACTATCTCAAAACAATAGTAACAACAGGTTGTGAGAAGACGGATGAACCAGGCTGAACCAGCAACCCAGTCCTGACACAGTCTAATCTCAGATTGAACTGATCAGACCCTTGTTCTATCTGCCTAATAGAAAAAAGGGAAAACTCTCTCTGATAGAAGATAATATGATATGGCTCCTCTACATTTACTCATAATTTCTGGCAAACAATACAAAATTGTAAGACTTGCAAAGAGAAAAGTAAATGTGACCAAAATGAAACAAAAAAGATAGAAGCAGGCCCACAGATGATCCAGTTATTAGAGTGGCATTCAAGAATGTAAAAATAATCACGATTAACATGTAAAGGAAAATAGATAAAATGATGACTATATAGATGAAAATATGGATAATTTAAACAGAGAAATGGAATCTATATTAAAAAAAAAAGAAGTCAAATGGGCTGGGTGTGGTGGCTTACACCTGTAATCCCAGCACTTTGAGAGGACAAGGCAGGCAGATCACCTGAGGTCAGGAGTTTGAGACCAGCATGGCCAACATGGTGAAACCCTGTCTCTCCTAAAATACAAAAAATATTAGCTGGGCGTGGTGGCGGGTGTCTGTAATCCCCGCTACTTGGGAGGTGGAAGTTGCAGTGAGCCAAGATTGTGCCACTGCACTCCAGCCCGGGCGACAGTGTGAGACTCTTTCTAAAAAAAAAAAAAAAAAAAAAAGTCAAATGGACATATTAAAACTGAAAAAACATCTGAAATTAAGAACTCAGTGTATATGTTTAACAGCAGATTGGGTACAGCAGAACATAGGATTAGTGAACTTGAACACGGGTCAGTAGAAAGTACCCAAACTGGGCTGGGCGTGGTGGCTCACGCCTGTAATCCCAGCACTTTGGGAGGCTGAGTCAGGCGAATCACGAGGTTGGGAAATTGAGGCCATCCTGGCCAACATGGTGAATCCCCATCTCTACTGAAAATACAAAAGTTAACTGGGTGTGGTGATGCGTGCCTGTAATTCCAGCTGCCCGGGAGGCTGAGGCAGGAGAATTGCTTGAACCAGGGAGTTGGAGGTTGCTGTGAGCCAGAGGTTGCAGTGAGCTGAGATCACGCCACTGCATTCCAGGCTGGTGACAGAGTGAGACTGTGTCTCAAAAAAAGAAAATACCCACACCGAAGGACAGAGATTTATAAAAGAATGCAAAAGAAAGAGAAAGGAGGAAGATTAGAGGTAAGCTAAAATATCTAGCATACATACAACTGGAGTCTCAGAAAGAGAGGAGAGAATATTGGGCAAAAGCAATACTGGAAGAGATCAAAACAGTAGGGCAGCCATGGACAAGCTGGATATTTCTTTCTTATCTTCCTTTTATAGCCCCTGAGGCCAGATAATTTTCCAAACTGTTGAACGATATCTACTCACGCAGTCAAGAAGCTCAGCAAACCCAAGCAGGGCAGATACAAACAAAACCATTTCTAAGAATATACTAGCAATACTATTAAACACCGGCCAGGCGCGGTGGCTCACACCTGTCATCCTGGCACTTTGGGAGGCCGAGGCAGGTGGATTACCTGAGGTCAGGAGTTCAAGACCAGCCTGGCCAACATGGTGAAACCCCATCTCTACTAAAAATACAAAAATTAGCCTGGCATGGTGGCATGTGCCTGTAATCCCAGTTCCTCAGGAGGCTGAGGCAGGAGAATTGATTGAACTCGGGGGGTGGAGGTTGCAGTGAGCTAAGATTATGCTATTGCAATTCAGCCTGGGCAACAGAGCAAGACTCTTCCAAAACAAACAAACAAACAAACATAAGTGCTATTAAACACCTAAAAAGAAGTCAGAGGGAAAAAAAAGCTACATTACCTTAAAGAAACAACAATATGACTAACAGGTAACTTTTCAACAAAAACAACAGAAGTCGGCTGGGCACAGTGGCTCATGCCTGTAATCCTAGTACTTTGGGAGGCCGAGGCAGGTGGATCACCTGAGGTCAGGGGTTTGAGATCAGCCTGGCCAAGATGGTGAAAACCTGTCTCTACTAAAAATACAAAAATTAGCTGGGTGTGGTGGTGCATACCTGTAATCCCAGCTACTTGGGAGGCTGAGGCAGGAGAATCACTTGAACCTAGAGGTTGCAGTGAGCCGAGATTGCACCACTGCACTTCAGCCTGGGCAACAGAATGAGACTCTGTCTCAAAAACAACAGCAAAAAACAACAATGGAAGCCAGGAGACAATGAAATAACACATTTAAAGTTCCAAAAGAAAATAACTATCAACCTATATACCAAAGGAAAAATGCTACAAAAATAAATGTTTAAGAAAGACACTTTTACCAAAACAATCTTCAAGGGGAACAAAGTTATAGGTCTCACATTTCCTGATTTTGAGACTGATAACAAAGCTACAGTAATCAAAACAGTGTGGTACTGTCATAAAGACAGACAAATACATCAATGCAATAAAATAGAGAGCCCAGAAATACACATTCACATACATGATCAAATGAGTTTGGGGCTTTTTTTTTTTTTTTGAGACAGGGTCTCACTCTGTTGCCTAGGTTTGTGTGCAGTGGTGCAATCATAGCTCATTGCAGCCTTGAACTCCTGGGCTCAAGCAATCCTCCTGCCTCAGCCTCCCAAGTAGTTGGGACTACAGGTGCATGCCACCACACCCAGCTAATTTTTGATGTTTTTATAGATATAGGGTCTTGTTATGTTGCCCAGGCTGGTCTGGAACTCTTGAGCCCAAGCGATCCTCCTACCTTGCCCTCCCAAAGTGCTGGAATTACAGACGTGAGCCACCACACCCAGCCTCAAATGAGTTTTGACAAGGGTGCCAAGACCATTCAATGGGGAAAGGACAGTCTTTTCAACAAACGGTAGTGGGAAAACTGGATATCCACATGCAAAAGGATGAAGTTACAGAAATACAAAAATTAATTCAACATGAATCAGACTTTAAGAGCTAAAACTGAACTCTTAGAACAGGGGAAAAGCTTCACAACATTGCATTTGGCAATGATTTCTGGAAATGACACCAAAGACAGGACAAGAAAATAAAATAAATAGGACTACATCAAAATTAAAATATCTGGGCATCAAAGGACACTTTGCAAGATAGACCCAGTTCCTGCCTTTATGGAACTTTTAGCTTAGTAAGGCAGACAGTCTTCCAAGTTATGATGAATGACATGAGAGGTGCTATAGAATTGAATTACAGAGGATGCAAAACTTCAAAACTCCTCAAGGGATCCTCAAGGGGGACCCACATACTAGTGCAGCCATGGATACACTGGATGTGTTTTCTTTCTCATCTTGGTTCTAGTTCCTTGGGACAGATCTTGAGAAGGTCAAGAAAGAATCTTTAACTATATTGGAGTTGAAGGTTCAAATCCCATTCTCTTAAAGAGTAGAGTAGCGGGCTGGGTGCGTTGGCTCACGCCTGTAATCCCAGCATATTGGGAGGCTGAGGTGGGCAGATCACCTGAGGTTAGGAGTTCGAGACCAGTCTGGCCAACATGGTGAAACTCCATCTCTACCAAAAATACAAAAATTAGCCAGGCATGGTGGTGCACATTTGTAATCCCAGCTACTTGGGAGGCTGAGGCTGGAGAATCGCTTGAACCAGGGAGGTGGAGTTACCGTGAGTCGAGATCATGCCACTGCACTCCAGCCTGGGCAACAGAGCTAGACTCCCTCTCAAAATAAGAAAAAAAGAAAAACAAAAACAAAAACAAAAATTAGTCGGGTGTGGTGGTATGCACCTATAGTCCCAGCTACCCCCCAGCTACTCGAGAGGCTGTGGCTAGAGGATGACTGGTCCTGCGGAGGCAAAGGTTGCAGTGAGTGGAGATCATGCCACTGCACTCCAGCCTACGTGACAGAGCCAGACCTTGTCTCAACAAACAAACAAAAGAAACCTAAGGATAGTGTTGAGGATTGCATTCTCACCAGTCTCTGTGCGGGCGAGGATGGAATCCTAACTTCCATAATTGTCAGCTAGCAGACATCGCTGACCTAAGTGCATTTACATTGACTAATTCTGTAAATGTTCACTTCCCTGACTCTACTGATCCTCTGTCTCCCCGTCCCCCAACCTCGTTTTCCCTGTAAAATATCCATTACTTGTGTACAAATTGCAGTTGAGTTTGGTTCCTGCTGGAGTTTTTTTCCCTATTGCAGTAGTTATTGATTGAAATCTGTCCTTTCCACTTTAGTGTCCTGCTTTGTTTACCTTTGACAAAGTTTACCATTTTGATTCAAGACAGTTTCCAGCCCCTGCTATGGAGTTACATTGAGAAAGGAAGCCCTGGAATTTAGTTTCACCCCTACACTTTCAGTGGATTTTTTCTGTTGTTTAAGAGGTGGGCAAGGGTCCTTGACAATAAGGAAACTTTCAGACTTGTCTAAGGTCCCAAAGAGAGTGCTTGATCCACCTGAGCTATCACACCCCACAGAGTATACACAAGTGTTTTTTTTGTTGTTGTTGTTTTGAGACAGGGTCTTGCTCTGTTGCCCAGGCTGAAGTGCAGTGTCGTGACCTCAGCTCATTGCACCTCCCTACCTGGTTCAAGTGATTCTCCCACCTCACCCTCCCAAGGAGCTGGAGTTACAGGCGTGTGCCACCATGCCCGGCTAATTTTTGGTTTTATTTTGTAGAGACGAGGTCTCATCCTGTTGCCCAGGCAGATCTTGAATTCCTGGGCTCGAGTGATCCTTCCGTCTTGGCCTCTCAAAGTTCTGGGATTACAGGCCCTGATTCCTTTTTTTATTCTGGGCTTGAAGACTCAGTTCACCGGGTCTGGCTGTGTGAGTGGATAAATCACTACTCCATGGCCGGGTGCGGTGGCTCACGCCTGTAATCCTACCACTTTGGGAGGCCGAGGTGCGTGGATCACCTGAGGTCAGGAGTTCAAGACCAGCCTGGCCATCATGGTGAAACCCCATCTTTAAAAAAAAAAAAATCACTACTCCACAAATCTCTGTTTCCCCTTTACAAAATGGGTCGAATAATGCCTGCCACACGGGGCTCCTCTGAGGAGTACAGATGCAAGAGATCCTGTGTTCACTGATATTTTCATGTGGGCTTTTTGATAATGATCCGAAAGAAACATGAGAATTGTGACTTCTCGGCTGGGCACGGTGGCCCACCCCTGTAATCCCAGAACTTTGGGAGGCCGAGGCGGGCCGATCACCTGAGATCGGGAGTTCGAGACCAGCTTGGCCAACATAGTGACATCCCGGTCTCTACTAAAAATACAAAAAGTTAGCCGGGGGTGGTGGCGGGCGCCTGTAATTCCAGCCACTCGGGAGGCGAAGACACGAGAATCGCTTGAACCGGGAGGCCTCGGAGGTTGCAGCGAACAGAGATCGCGCCGCTGCACTCCAGCCTGGGCGACAGAGTGAGACACCGTTTCAGAAAAAAAAAAATTGTGAGGTCTCGCTCAGGATCAACGTCTTTAAGTGGCCACCTCCCCACCCCACCCCTATGCCTCCTTCCCCCTTGAACCGTGTGTTAGAGCACTGTGATCTGGTCCAAACTCCACGGAGATGCGTTGCGAAACGATGTGGGGCAAGTCCAACTCCTCGTCTCGGTCGCCACCTAGGATGATTGCACTTTCAATTACGACCTCATCAACATGGCTGTTGGAAGTCGCCTGCAGGAAAAAGAAGTGACTCTGAAGGATCACTTCCGCTTCCGTTAGCGCAAGCGCTTTCATTTTTTTCTGCTACCGTGACTAAGATGGAAGCGTTTTTGGGGTCGCGGTCCGGACTTTGGGCTGGGGGTCCGGCCCCAGGACAGTTTTACCGCATTCCGTCCACTCCTGATTCCTTGATGGATCCGGCGTCCGCACTCCACAGAGGTCCGATCACGCGGACCCAGTAAGTTCTCGGCGCTTTCGCTTGCGAAGGGGGAGGGACCGTTGGGCCTGGTGCTGCCGGCCGGTTTTGAGAGCCCGGGAAGGTGAGGCAGAGACCCTGGAGGCGCGCGAACAATAGGGGAGCTCGGGGCGCGGAGTCTTGGAGAATGCAGAATAATTGAAAGTAATTACAGAAAATCAGAAGCGGAGCCCAGTGCGCGGAAAGAAGGCGCAGGCCATTTCCCCGCTCAGCTCCCGCCATTCTCGCTCTCCAGAAACCCCATGGTGACCGGGACCTCAGTCCTCGGCGTTAAGTTCGAGGGCGGAGTGGTGATTGCCGCAGACATGCTGGGATCCTACGGCTCCTTGGCTCGTTTCCGCAACATCTCTCGCATTATGCGAGTCAACAACAGTACCATGCTGGGTGCCTCTGGGGACTACGCTGATTTCCAGTATTTGAAGCAAGTTCTCGGCCAGATGGTGTAAGTCATCCAGAGAACAGGAGAGTGGTTCCCAAGTAGGGAGGAGAGTCCCTGATTTTTGTTCCCTTCGACGGCATGGGACGGGGTGCGGGGACTTGATGTTGCAACGGGGCACTGGGAGAATTGTTGGGGGTGGGTGATCCAAGAGTGTTTGCAATAAAGTTTTTGGCATTAGGAGGTGCAAAATGGGGGAAGGTGTGGTAACTTCTTTTGGGGATGGGTGGAGATCCCGATTTAATTCTCTCCCTTTTCTCACAACCAATTCCTTTTAAGGATTGATGAGGAGCTGCTAGGAGATGGACACAGCTATAGTCCTAGAGCTATTCATTCATGGCTGACCAGGGCCATGTACAGCCGGCGCTCGAAGATGAACCCTCTGTGGAACACTATGGTCATCGGAGGCTATGCTGATGGAGAGAGGTTCATACGAATACAAATAACGTATTTCCTTTACCACCCAAACTAGTCCCTGTGTAGTATCTCTTCTGTCTCTTTTTCCCAAGTGAATCCCACTTTAACTTAGACCCCATGGTCCCCTTCTTCAGCTAAGATGAACCTAAGGTGAAATGAGTTTTGACCCATTGTGTCCTGTTAGCTTCCTCGGTTATGTGGACATGCTTGGTGTAGCCTACGAAGCCCCTTCACTGGCCACTGGTTATGGTGCATACTTGGCTCAGGTAAGTAGTGAGTTTAGAGGCGGGGGCAAGGGGAGACAAAAGGAAATGGATTAGTGGTTGCTTATTTTTCACCTGAAGTTCTGAAATGACAGGCTGAGATCCCTACTGCTGGGCAGATGGTTTTCTTTGTAGTCTGGGGGCTGTAGGTGTTGACACTTAGATTCCAGTGACGAGATGGCATGTCTGGGAGTCGGTAGACATGCAAAGAGAGGACACCCTAGAACTTCCCCTGGAAGTGGCTTTTAGCTTATTAGTAAGCAGAGTTCATTCTGCAAGAGGTAGAATGCCATCTTTTCACTCTTTAATGCTTTTTATACCATAGATTTGAGACAACTAACTAGCCTGTTACTCAGCCTGGTATCTCCCATGGTTCCCCTCAATCTCTCTAGCCTCTGCTGCGAGAAGTTCTGGAGAAGCAGCCAGTGCTGAGCCAGACTGAGGCCCGAGAGCTAGTAGAACGCTGCATGCGAGTGCTATACTACCGAGATGCCCGTTCTTACAACCGGGTGAGGAATGTGCTGGGAACCTAATTAGCAGACTCCAGATACTTGCAATCCCTGGGTCTCTATGCTTTGAAGAACAGATTGCCTCACTTGTGCAACTCCTATTTTCAGACTGGGGAAGACCTCCACCTGACCTTTAAGGACTTAAGGGGTGGACATTACTAAATGCTTTGCTTTCTTCCAGTTTCAAATCGCCACTGTAACCGAAAAAGGTGTTGAAATAGAGGGACCACTGTCTTCAGAGACCAACTGGGACATTGCCCACATGATCAGGTAAGTTGTAGGAAAAAAACTGGTGGCAGATTTGGGAGGTAGATTTGGGAGGTCTTTGCCTTGCTCTAAACTGGACTTTTCTGGGAAGCTCACCCAGGAAAATTCTCTGGTGGAGAGGGTTTTGGTTGGACAGTACAGCTATTTTTGGGAATTGATCCCTTTATGCTTCACAATTTTATTATTCTCTCTTCCTTTTTTAGTGGCTTTGAGTGAAATACAGATGCATTATCCAGAACGGAAGTTGTACCCTACTTTTAACTTTGAACTTGGCTGCTTCAGACTCTTCTTTTGTAAAGTAAATAAATTCTTCAAAATGCTTGCTGAGTGGTTTTTGTCTGACTGGGTCACAAGTGCAAAACTGCTGCGTACTGCCATGTGGCATCTCCCTCCCTGGTCGGAGAACCCTTAGGCTCTTGTAGCAAATACAGAATTCTCTGCACAATACAGAAAGACCCACTAGCATCTTCATTTGGGGCTGTATTAGATGCAGCTTCCTATAGAAGCCAGACTTAATTTTTATGTGCTAACGTAACTGGCTTTTGTGTTCAAATTTTCCTCCTGGCCGGGCGTGGTGGTTCATGCCTGTAATCCTAGCACTTTGGGAGGCCAAGGTGGGTGGATCACCTGAGGTCAGGAGTTCAAGACCAGCCTGGCCATCATGGTGAAACCCCATCTTTTAAAAAAAAAAAAAAATTTCCTCCCAAATCTTCCCCTACTGCAATGTATTATCAAAGAATACAGATTTCTTAATGTTGGCTGTGGTTTTCATTAAAATGCCATTTTAAAGACAGTCTAGTACAGCTGCTCTGCATCAGGTTGCCCTTAAGTCAGTTGGGGCACAAGCCATCCCTGGAATGGTTCTAAATCTGAGTATGTTAGAGACAAGGTCTCGTTCTGTTGCCCAGGCTGGAGTGCAGTGGCATGATCATAGCTCACTGCAGCCTTGAATTCCTGGGTTCAAGCAACTTCCCGCCTCAAGCCTCCCAAGTGCTGGGATTACTGGCATGAGCCATCATGCTCAGCCTGAATTTTTAAAATGAACATTGTAGGTGATTCTGACATGTATCCTCTCCAAAATTCTTGAGAAAGAACAGAGGCAGCAAATTCCAAGTATTACAAACTTATGAAGCAAAAGAAAACCATGAGCTTTCAATCTGACACCTCCACACATTCAGTCTCAACACAGAAAATAGTCAATAAATACATGTTTATTGATTAAACTGAATTATAAAAAAACAAAACAAAAAAAAGTTTCCTTCTACTACTAAGCCATGCAGGCAGAGTCCACAAAGACAACTTCCTGGCCAAAACCCAGCTGATCCACTGTTATGATCTTAAAAAAATTACCCATCAAGAAAGTCAATCGTGTGCAGAGGACGGGGACCCCAGCTCTGCTAAGGCTGTGGCTGCTGCAGGGACTACCAAAGAGTAGGATTAGGTTGTTGTAGACAGAAGTGACCAATCATAGTTCTTGAACTTTCTCAAAGGCAAAGGCTGACTTCAAAGTCCACAGTCTGTCAATAAAATGGCATCAGGCAAAAAGCTGGGGAAGAGAAGCCCAGATGGATCCTCAGTTGTTTTCAGATGTCAGGGATTCATAAAGCTGGCCAAGCTGCTTCTGGAAGGGACTTTTCCAGTTCACTATATTATAGTGTGCTGGGGTGGGGGGGAGGGAGCGAAAAAACAAACAAAAAAAGCAGGGTGGGAGAAATGGGTGGTAACAAATGTCACACCTGCACCACCAGGCCCATCACATCTTGAGCATTCCCCAGTCTGCGAAAGCCTATTAAACAGGGTCACCTAGAAAAAAAACAAGTTTATAAATCCATTTCCCCTCATTTTATTAAATGTTCCACTTATGTACATTTTAAAGACGAACCATTTACAAGCTTGTGCAGATTGCCTCCTTGGCTCACAGGAGGGGAACAATGCTCAAAGCCTCAGGATAAACAGAAGACTTGGTTTTTTGCTCCTTTTCTCTGTATGGTACAGTACATTTTGGTTTATAACCATGAGTACATACAATTAAAAAAATCCCTCATGCAAACTGTAGAAAAAATTTTCTTTCCTTGATGCTGGCAGTGAAAAATAAAGATCATGTCATTTTCTTTGTGCACACCCCCGTGTGCAGCTTCTTCCTGTTAAGATTCTTCTCTAAGCATTAAGAGAAATAGGGGAAAGCCACAGAGTACACTGGATTTCAACAAGTGGTCTTGTCTTTTTAAAGTTCAACACTTAACTTCTTGAACAATTAGCTCCTGGCTGTAGGACCCGTGATCCCTTAAATAGGCATGCTCTCCATTTGATAGGATGAAGTACAATAAAGCAGGGACTGCCCCGGGGGGCCTGCAGGATGAACACTCAAACTGGGAAAGGCTTCCACCCTAAAACTGTTTGATCACCCTCAGTACCTCTTGCTTGTTAACAACACCTGTGTGATCCTTTGTCCAGAGTGATGGATGGTGTGAGAATGGGGAAAGGGGCTAAGGATCACAAGTGCAAAAAATATTGTTTATGTCATGTTTTGGAGGGAAGGTGGTGAGGAAAAGACAAATCTAGTCATTCTGGATAATTAAATGTGGTTTCATGCATTTGTAAAGCCACAATTTTCTATCTAGGGTTGCTGTAGAAACCAACATCTCTGGAGAGGGAAGGAAAGAAAAGGAGAAGAGAGAGTTCAGTGGGATTTTTTTTTTCCATTTTCATTTTTATATAAAAGTGTTAAGACCACAATGAAAAAAGTTTTTTATCCATATATATAATAAACCAGTTTGTGAGCTACATAATTTGTCTTTCCCATCTTCAGAAATGTTCTCACATTGACAATGATTAGATAGCATCATGCCCAAAGACATTGGCCACACAGTAAAACAAAAAAAACCAGAAGTACTATGATACAATTGAGGTAAAAGGGGAAACAAAAAAATTTAACATTCGCCCACAAATAATTTTTTTTCTTTTTCTTAATTTTGTCAGAAAAATACCAAACACAGTGATTTAAATTTAAAAAAAAAGTCACAAAAACCTGTTTTTAGCAGAAGTAAATGACCAATGGGCCAGCTCCTTGGCTCAGACGTGATCACTATTGGTTTTCCTAATTAATCCACAAATCCACAGGGAAGTGTAAGTCAACATCAGGGGCGAGTGGTGGTGTAAAATTATAAAATATAAACCAAATACCCCACCTGGTATGCCCCCTTTTCCCGAAACCCCTTTACCCTCCCTCACACGTTCCCACCCCTACTCCACACCCCATCATGACCCAACACTCAAATCTCCATCAGATCTAGGTCAGCTTCTTCAAAGCCATAGAAAGACTCGGTCTCACTTTCACCCTCAAAGAGCTGGTGAAGGCTTTCAGGCTCAATTGTCTCTTCAGGAGATGATCTGGGTCGTGGAGTGGAAGACTCAGAATGTTCCCCACTCAGCTTCAGTTGCTCCTCTAGGGAGGCAATTAACTCCTCCTGCATGTCAGCATTTCTTGTAGGTGAGTTAATGTTGCCATCAGGGCCAGGAAGAACACTAGCCACCAGGAAGGAGCGCTGAACTAGCTCTGGACAGTCCCCAATGACACCTAGCACTTCACCTAGCCAGACAAGCACCAGCTGAAGCAGGACATCAGAATCACATGCAGTATCTGCCATTTCTCGAGCCTGCTCCTTCCACTTTTTATGCAGGAAGTTCTTGACAGTTCTTTTGATGCATACATCTAATGGCTGGATTTTGGAGCTACAGCCTGCTGGGACCACTGCAGGCAAAGTGCTAGAGGCACTAAGTATAGCCAGTACCTCTTCTGACAAGTGAGCGCGATGACAGTCCATCACAAGCATGCCTTTGCTGTGCTGGCAAGCTGTGTGCTTCTGCCACACTCGAGTTGACCACAGCTCCATGATCTCATCATCACTGTAACCACTCTCCTTTGCCTCTAGCAAAATGGAGTCTGGCACATTAGCAGGCTGATCCATCTGCCCTCTGTAGAAAACCAGGGTGGGCAGGACAGTGCCGTCTGCCAGAATGGCCAGGACTACATCACACCAAGGTTCCCCTGTGCCCACTGTCTGCAGGGCATTCTCCTTTCGGTCATCACTGCTCAGCACCTCTGTATCCAGGAACAAGGAGATCTCATCAATAGCCACAATCATAGACAAGGGTAAGTCCTGGTTGTGAATCTGCCGTTGTACAAATTCAATGAAGAGTCCTGCATTCTCTGCCACATCCTTAGGTAGGGTGTGGGCCACAGCTCGCCGGGCATGGGGAGTCAGGTGGTGCCGCAGCATGAAACGCACAGCCCACTCATAGGAGATCTTAAACCCCCCTTCCAAAGAACGTCCTATCTTGGTGGCCTTTTGGAACAAGGTCTCCTCATTTACAGGTAGCTGTTGTTCTCGCTGAGTTAGCACCCACTCAGCCAGTTTCTCTTCTGCCTCAAAGCTCAGATATTTGCCCTCTAGATTCTCCCCCTGGGAGGCCTGGAAACGTCGAAGCCAACGCCGAATACGTCGCTGGGGATTTCGGAAGTGTTCAGCTGCCTGTTCTGTATTGCAGCATAGAGCAAACAGTACTACTCGAAGCTTCTTCACAGACAGCTGCTCCTTTTTGCCAACTCCACCACTACCACCACCGCCTGATGCTGGCTCAAGTTCCTGGGTGACTAGGCTCCCTTCATCCTGATCATCAACATTCAGACATTCGGCTCCCTCTGTAGCCAGGGGTGGAAGGGCTAAAGGCTGTGGGTGAGTCGGGGTTGGTGGTGGGGTCGCAGTTGAGGCTGGCGATGGGAGTGCTGGGGCCAAGGGAGTTGGCGGCTCTTCAGGCTCAGCTGGGGTGGCCCCCGCAGATTTCACAGTGGCAGCTTTGTTAGTGGGGAAGGAAGGAGGAGGATACATATTCTTCACGTTCCGGTCATGCACTCGGTCACGAGTCTGGCCATGCCTAAATGGGTGAGGAGCAAAGAGAAGAGGATAAATCTCAGTTCAACTAGGGAATTGAAATAATAATAATAATAATAACAACAACAAAGAGTAAACACACTGCAAACCAGAAATTAAATTGTGGTGAGAATTTTTGTTACCTTGAGTGAGCTATCCAAGTAAGTCCTATGGAAAATGAAACAATAAAAAAAGTTAGCTCAGTGAAGAAGTAAGCTCTCCAAAGACAGTGCCCTGGGATTTCAACCTACTACATACAAATGTGCTGTTCACAGTGACCAACTTTCCCAGTCTTACATAAACTTCAGGTTGGAGGGTTTCTAATTTGGTACAGCACACCTCAAGAGTGAATGGGTGGGGCCAGGTAGGCATGCTCCTGACGCATACAGTACGCCCTGTATCATTTTTCCTCCTCTTGCTCAACTAATCCCCATCCCTCCTACATACCCCGTGGCAGGATGCTGCTGGATCTGTGAGAGGGGTTGAATACCAAATGCTTGGCCATAGCATCGCCCACAGAGGTAACAAAGGTACACGAAGTGCAGGCCAGCTTGATTCCACTAAAAGAGAGAATCAAGAATATGTAAGACAAATACAGCAGTGACACTTGAGACCATTAAGCTTTGAGGCTTAAGAAAAGGAATGCCCTCCCAAATTTCTCCTTTTTCTAAAATTAATTCACATAACCACCTCCCCAAATAATGAGAAGACTTTAATGTAAAAACCTGAAAAATTAAAAAAAAAAAGAGAAAACAAAACAAAACAAAACAACAACAAAAAACCTGAAAAATTAAGATGCTTCCAATAAGTTTTTTCTTACCTCACAGAATTTTTAAACAAAGCCAAATACTTGGGGCTTTTCCGTGGAACATGATTGCTGAGAAAGACAAAGAAGTGGTGAGTTATAGAGTTCTGCTGGCTAAGGTAGAGATCACCAGCCAGTGACAATGCCCCCGACAAAAGAGATCCTTCTTCAGTGCATCCTAATCTCAACCTAAGCCAGTTTTCCTGTCACTGTGCTTCTTAAACTTCAATGTGCATATGAGTCACCTGAGGATCTATTAAAATTCACATCCTGATTCAGTAGGCTTAGGGTGGGGCTGAGAGTCAGCATTTCTAACAAGCTCCCACCTAATACTGTTGGTCCTTGAGGAGCAAGGTCCTATGAAATTAGAGCACAGACCATCAAAACCAAAAAATAAAGCCTCTTCACTCTGTTAGAAGAGAAGAACAAATAGCTCTAAGAGTTGAAGGAGGAAATATTAGGAACAGGGAAGAAAATGAAATGAGTGCTCAAGAATCTGGCCAGGCCTGGGCATGGTGGCTCCTCCAGCACTTTGGGAGGCCAAGGCGGGTGGATCACCTGAGCTCAGGAGTTTGAGACCAGCCTGGCCAACACAGTGAAACCCCATCTCTATTAAAAATGCAAAAAAATTAGCCAGGTGTGGTGGTGCACACCTGTAATCCCAGCTACTTGGGAGGCTGAGACGGAAGAATCACTTGAACCCAGGAGGCAGAGGTTGCAGTGAGCCAAGATTGCGCCACTGCACTCCAGCCTGGGGAGAGAGCAAGACCCTGTCTCCAAAAGAAAAAAAAGAATCTGAACTCTCAAGCTGAAACATTGGTTAAAACAACTTACTTGATCATGTGGTTGGCATAAGCTCGAGAGCAGCAGGTGCTATAGCGACACAGAGAGCAGTGCACATAAGTAGGGAAATGATTAGGGAAGTCTGGAATCTCAAAGCTGCACTCCAGGCACGTCTGCCGGCCCATGACACTCCTGTAGGGAAGAAAAGGAGAATTCTCACTACTGCCTCAGGGGTCCCCAAAATGTAGGATTTTGAGACAAGAAGTTCTGCTAAAAAGCTACCAGATCGCATTGTGTATCAGGAACAATCCTGCCCACCCAGTCCCCACCCGCCCAGCACTTAGAAGAAGGCGCTGACATTTTCCTAACAGCTCTCTTCTGGATGCTGCGCTGGACAGGGGGATAAAGGAAGACAGGCAGAGGGTCCGTTGAGGAGGCCAGTGGTGCTGCCTCCTGCAAGGCGCTGGGAGGTGTATCATTAGAGGATACAGGAACAGTTCGTGGCTGCCCTCGGGAAGCCCGGATTGTCACCTGAGAGTCAAGGGAAGGAACAAAGAGACATCACCCACACTAAATTTCAGAATACTGAAAATCTCTATTCCTCCCTCCCTGAGTCTATAAAAGACACTGGCAAACTCTTTACCTTGGTGCCTGGTTTCAAGCCCTCCAGCTGCTTGGGTTTACGGAAGGTTTTATGGTGTTGAAGCTTGTGTTCAATTTTGTCCTTGGCAAAGAGAAACTGCAGCCGGCATTTGTTGCAGTGATAAACATTTCTCTTCTGAAGTGGGGGAGGGGAGGTAAAAAGAGACAAAATCCCTTAAAGGTTCCTAATAAATCTTCTTTGAGAAGTAAGCAAATCAATGCCAACCATATCATATATCATTCTTCCCACCTTTCTGTTAATAATTTAAGAGAGTAAGAAAGAAATACACAACATGACCACAAAACCTACCATTGAGAATCATCATATCCCATGATCCCAAAGAAAGACAGATTCTAGGCCAGGATGACTAAGTTCTGAAATCATCCTTTCCCGACTGATTTTAGCAATTTGAATGAGTGATGTAACCTCTATTTGTATAATATCTTTACACTGCTGACAATTAGACATTCTCCTGGACATTCTTCTTTTTTTAAAGAAAGATAATGTACACAGTAAATAAAAGTCAAACTTTTTTTTCTGTACTCTTCCAAGTTTGCCTTCAACTCCGACACTCAGTCCCTTTCCACAGAAGCAACTTACTACCAGTTTCCTGAGCATGCTTTCATGGGCAGTCTATACATATCACTCTATCACAAATACATTCATATTCAATCATTACCTGCCTTGCCACCCCCGCCCACTTTTTTTTTTTTTGAAGACAGGGTCTCTCTCTGTTGCCCAGGCTGGAGTGCAGTGGCATGCTCACAGCTCACTGCAGCCTCAACCTCACAGCCTCCCAAGGAGCTGGGACTACAGCACGTGCCACCATGCCCAACTTCTTTTTGTATTTTTTGTAGAGATGAGGTGTCACCATGTTGCCCAGGCTGGTCTTCAACTCCTGGGCTCAAGTGATCTACCTGTCTCGGCCTCCCAAAGTGCTGGGATTACAAGCGTGAGCCACTGTGCCTGGCCCCTACTTTTTTCCCTTTCCTTTTTGTAGAGATGTTGTCTCACCATGTTGCCCAGGCTGGACTCCATACCTCCTGGGCTCAACTGATCCTACCTCAGCCCTTCCTTTTCTCCTTTTAACACAAATGACAGCACTTGTCTCTACTTTGCTGTCTTCCCACTCATACATCAGTAAATACAGATACGTCTCCTGATGAGACCATTCTGAGGATTCAGTCTGCCTAGTATTGAAATCCTTCAAAAACAAGACCCATGTCTAGGATTTTCTTCAGTAGGGTAACAAAGCTCTGCAAACTTCGGCAGAGAGGCAATTTCCATGCCCCTATTTGGAACACATTTGTTGTAGACAATCAGTAGTCACTACTGTGCAAAGGAGACTCTGAATATAGTGGGGTGCGTGTGTTTGTGTGGTATGTGTGTGACTATTAAGCACACATGCACCCATCCTGTTCTCCATTTTGAATCCTTATATACCTCTCACTCTCCTCTAGTGGCTCTCTTCTTGTAGTATTTTAAAACAAAGTCATACCTTTTCATCTCATAAAAAAAATACAAGCAATGAAAAAAAATTTTTTTTGAGACACAGTCTCACTCTGTCACCCAGGCTGAAGTGCAGAAGCACAGCGCAATCTCAGCTCAATGCAACCTACGCCTCCAGGATTCAAGCGATTCTCCTGCCTCAGCTTTCTGAGTAGCTGGGATTACAGGTGCCCGCCACTACACCCAGCTTATTTTTTATATTTTTAGTAGAGACAGGGTTTTACCATGTTGGCCAGGCTGGTCTCAAACTCCTGACCTCATGATTTGCCCACCTCGGCCTCCCAAAGTGCTGGGATTACAGGCGTGAGCCACCGCACCCGGCCTCAAAAAATTCTCTGCCACTTCTTCCTCTGGATTTTCCACCCTGGGTCCTCCTTTTTTTGTTGGTGTTGAGACAGTTTCACTCTTTTGCCCAAGGTGGAGTGCTGTGGTGCAATCTCGGCTCACTGCAACCTCCGTCTTCTGGTTTCAAACAATCCTCCTGCCTCAACCTCCTGAGTAGCTGGGATTACAGGTGCCCGCCACCACACCCGGCTAATTTTTTATTTTTATAGTCTTAAACTCCTGACCTCATGATCGACCTGCCTCAGCCCCCTGAAGTGCTGGGATTACACTCCCAACCTCTTTTTTTTGAGGTGGAGTTTCACTCTTGTTGCCCAGGCTGGAGTGCAGTGGCGGGATCTTGGCTCACTGCAACCTCTGCCTCCTGGGGTCAAGTGATTCTCCTGCCTCAGCCTCCTGAGTAGCTGGGATTACAGGCATGCGTACCACGCCTAGCTAATTTTGTATTTTTTGTAGAGACGGGGTTTCACCATGTTAGTCAGGCTGGTCTCAAACTCCTGTCCTCAGGTGACCTGCCCACCTCAGCCTCCCAAAGTGCTGGGATTACGGGCGTGAGCCATAACGGCCAACCTTACTCTCCCTTTTTAGAATTAAACTTCTTTTAATATATCATTTTCATTTATTTACCTCTCATTCATTTGTTCTGCTGAAATCTGACTTCCACTCTACCAACCAACAAAATGGCTCTCAACTATGTTGCTAAATTAAAGGCCTGTTTCTAAATCTCTATCTTGCTTGACACCTTCCTGTAACATATGACATTCTGATCACACCCTTTTCTTCAAAACCCTTTCCTCTCCCCAGTTTCCTTAAGGTCAAGTGTCTTCTGGTTTGCCTCCTAGTACTACGGTGCTTGCTTTATAGATAAGAGACTTCAAATATCCTAAGCCTTCTCTTATTCTCAACAGGGTTGGGGGGCCCATGGCACTTAAGTTTAAAAATCTATAGGATTTATATAATGCTGGTTCCTAAATATGTTTTCTACAACCCAGAGTTCTCTCCTGGACTTCAGATCTATTATCTAACGCTAAACTTCACATCCTACTGCTAACTCACAATACCCAAACTCACGACCTCCCCACTCACAAATACACTTTCTCTCTTGTTTCTATCTCAGCAAACAGTTCCCTCATTCATCCAATTGCCCAAGACTGAATCTTAGGCACTGTTCTTAATTATTCCATTGCTACCTTCACCGAATCCATCTCTACATCATAAATATCACAAATCTTCTGAATATCTCTAAACTTTACCCTCTTTTTCTCCATTTCAAAAGCCAATAGTCACTATCATCTCTCACTTAAACTACTGAAAAAAGTCTAGCTGTAGTCTTCATCTCCTTTAATCCATTCCCCACAGTGCAGGCAGTATAAAATCTTAACTAAAAGTAAATCTAAACACATCACTCCAGGGCTTAAAACTCCTTTAATGGCTTCCCAGTGACTTCTTTTCATGGCTAAAAGATCCTTTATGATCTGTCCCTGCCTAACTTCCAACACCTCTGTCTCTTATACCGTACCCTGTACATCTCTCAATTTCTTGAACCTCCATAATCTTGCTTTCTGCCTTGGGCACACTGTTCTCCATCTTATTTCATCTGGCTCATTCTTCTTCATCCTTCAGGTATTGAACAACACTTCTTTCCGGAAGCCTTACTAGGCACCCAGAATAGCTATGTGATTTTCTATATCTTACACTTCCCCCTAACATAGTACTCTTCATGCTTTACTGTATTGTTTGCCTTGTTTACCACTAAATCTCTGGCATCTAGACTACTACATGGCACATAAGTGAGTCCAGTAAGTTTTTGCAAACATATGCATATTATAATCTCTGCCCAAATTATTTGCCTAGCTCAGCCCTGGCCCCAGCATCCATGTTTAAAAAAAAAATAAAGAGAATATGGGAATTGCTTGGTGCCTAGTACCTGGTGCCTCATGTAATGCTGTTGAAATGCATTGCCATTTTTGAAGACCTTCAGGCAATAAGGGCAGAGCAGATGCCGGGTATCCTCATGGATCATCCGAAAATGGACATCTACCTCAGAGTAGAGTGAGGAGCGGTATTGACACACCTGAGTCACATAAGAGGGAAAATAAGGCTAAGAATGAGTGAACAACTGAGAAACCTTAAAAAAAAAAAAAGTAGCAACAAAAATTTTTAAATAAAAAAAGAGTTTTCCCAATTGCATAGAGATCAAATTATTTTTCTGACTTTGTAACGCTGGGTTATGTTTGTGATAGATTTGGCTATTACTTTAAAAACAGGAAGGGACAGGGAAGTCTGAGAACAATCCATGTTCTACAACTAAGAAAAATAAAGGCTTTTCTGTCGATTTCGTTCAGGAGACAGCCGCTCCCTTAGAATACGCACATGTTCTCCAGCTAGTCTACTTGGGGACATGTTCTTTTATGTTTTCCTCCTGTATGGAAACCCTGAAGGCAAGCCGTGTTTACTACTTCTTCAGTACCTACTCAGAGTTCCTAAACAGAGTGTATGTAGTAGGTATTCAGCAATATTCATTAGTGGATTCTTTGTAGTCTGCCTGAGAGCAAAACTGCTAAAACTCCCTGGAGAAAAAGGCAATACCTGGCAAACATAAGGCATCTCTCCAGGCTTATGAGTATCCTTCATATGCTGGAGAAATAGTGGCTCACTTTCAAACGCCCACTCACAGATCTTGCACTTGGCTGTAAGAAGAAAAGTGATCAATAAATCCACTTGAAAATAAGACGAAAGTCCTGCTGACTCAATCTTTACTTTCTCTGACTCCTTTATTTTCATTTTTAACAGTCAGTAAAATCATAGGTCCCCTCTATTCTTTCTTTAAATGGCTCCACCATAACATTTGTGTTGCTGATAACTATATACGTAGCTCAGACTTCTTTTCAAAGCTTCCTTCTAGATCTTATCTACAAGACATTTTAAATTGGTTATTCTATCATCAACTCTAATGTAATTGAGCACCCTCTGGGCTTACCACTGTTTCCCTTTTTACTTTCCCCATTTCCTCCTGAGCTCAAAATTTAGGCATTATCTTGGACTCCAAACCCTGTATTCTGCCGCCATTATTTCAAACTGCATGTAGTAACTGTCACTTCTCTATTCTTACAGGCAAAAACTTGGTAGCAGCCCATATGACTTCCTACTGATAATCAGCTGGCCTCTAATACCTCCTACTCTCTTTGAAATGGTCCATTTTGTCAAGCTTATGAGATAAAATTTTATGACACAAATTAACAAAAATTTTGTCAAGCTTATGAGACAATTTTTGGTAATTTCATGTTGGCCTGGCTGGTCTCGAACTCCTCATCTCAGGTGATCTACCCATCTCAGCCTCCCAAAGTGCTGGGACTGCAGGTGTCAGCCACCGTACCCAGCCCCCCACTTTTTTTTTTTAAAGAGACAGAATCTTGTTCTGTTGCCCAGGCAGGAGCATGATCATAGCTCACAGCAGCCTCCTGAGTAGCTAGGACTATTTTTTTTTTTAGCTCAAGCAATCCTCCTGCCTCAGCCTCCTGAGTAGCTAGGACTACAGTGGCACACCACCCTACTAATTAAATTTTTTTGTAGGGACAGGGTCTTGTCATGTTACTCATGCTGGTCTGAAACTCCTGGCCTCAAGCAATCCTTTCGCCAATCCACTTCAGCCCTCTCAAAGTGCTAGAATTAGAGGTGTGAGCCAGCACACCGGCCAATTTTTGGTTAAGAATTTTAATTGCTACTTATTTTGAATTACACAGTATGGCAAAGAGAGATATTATTTACATAATTTTTCTCACTTTAATGGAATTAAAGATAGGAAAACTGGAAGCTTAAAGCTTTGGGCATTTGTTGGAAAATGTCTAACCTCCCCCTACCCCTAGCCCCCTGCACCCCAGCCAAAGAACTATGAATAAGGTTGAAGTAATTTTTTTTTAACTACCTAGAACCTGGATTTTTGTTTTTGTTTTTGAGACAGGGTCTGTCTCGTTCTGTCTCCCAGGCTAGAGTGCAGTGGCTTAATCATGGCCCACTACAACTTTGACCTCGCAGGCTCAAGCAATCCTCCCACCTCAGCCTCCTGAAGTGCCAGAATTATAGGCATGAGCCACTGTGCCTGGCCAAGTAATTCTTTAAAGCAAAACAAACAAAAGCCAGGGGTTCTTCATCTGGGGGTCTGTGCAACAGGCCTCAAGGAACCCTGGTGTTCTCTGAAATTATCTGTAGAAGAGTAAAATGTGTATTTTTCCAGGAAGAGGATTCACACATTTCATGTTTATTCTCAAAGGGGTCTGCAACTCCATTTAGAAACGCTGTCTAGACGTACATTAGGTGCTTTGAGGCCACGGATAAATAAGAAATTCTGCCTAAAGGAATGAGCAAAAGCTGTACTGTCAAAGAAGAATGGGGCTCAGCCAGCCAGAGAGAGGACCAGGAGAAAAGCAGGAGGAAAGGCAAATAGGTATGAAAGTTAACCACGTTTGGGAAATAGGTAACTAGCAACATGACAATATTATCTTTCTACCCACCCCCTCCCTGATTTGTTTATCTCTTTTAATTCTTTTTTCTTTTCTAGAACACCTTTAAGCAACCTTTTGTCCAGGCCTTCGTCTGTTTTCCCTGGGCAATCTCATTCAATCTCAAAGGCTTTTCTCCTATAACCTATTTATCGGCTCTATTTTCACAGCTGTCATGCAACATCAATAAAAATACTTATTAACCAATTTCTAATGTACAAGCATGATGTTAAGATTTACATGTGTTATTTCCAGAAAACTAGTAAGGTAGGAACTCAAATATAAGGGGATTTAAGAGATCTCTAGTGACCTCTGACAACACATCAGTTCTATGGGGGAAGGAGCTAATACAGAAAAAGACTCAAGAGGAAGAACGAATTGTGGCTATCCTAACACCATCCCTCTGAGCACCATCACCCTAATTCCCTCCGTAACACCTAACACAATCTTCTTCGTTGAGAAAATAGGCACAAACAACTACAGCTTCTGCTGGATGTTTTCCAAACTATGGAAGAATAGATCTCTTATAACTTCCTAAGGCTCATCCAATGTCATCATTCCATGTATTCCAAGATTTTGTCAATTTGTTTTCCCTGTCTTTAATCTTCCCCACCCCCGACAGGCTCCAACTTCTAAACATGGTTAAGTCCCCTAAAGCATCCTTCTCTCAAACCTATTTCTTCCTCAGTGCATTCTTTCTCTTTTCCATAACGCAAGATTTTTTGAAAGATTAGAATAATCTACATCTGTTACTTTTAATTGGATGCTCAGGAGCGGGGTAATGATGCCAGGAGAAAAAACATTAGAATATTTGTAGAAATGTAGCTTCAGATAGCCACTATGGAAAACAGGAATAAGAACTAATAGTTTCATCCATTTTCTAGTCCCAAATCTCTCTGAGACTAGTAAAAGCTATGCAACCTCTCCCTTGAAAAATGCACACACACAGGCAAAGCTTCCATATAATTTCAAGGGGCTCACCAGAAACCTAACCACCAAGCAGGTTAGGATTTCGGTATTAGACATAAATACTAAAAGACTATTAATCAGGGCTGGGGGCGGTGGCTCATGCCTGTAATCTCAGCACTTTGGGAGGCTGAGGTGAGTGGATCACCTTAAGTCAGAAGTTCGAGACCAGTCTGGCCAACATGGTGAAACTCTGTCTCTACTAAAAATACAAAAATTAGCCAGGTGTGGTGGTGCACACCTGTAATCCCAGCTACTTGGGAGGATGAGGCAGGAGAATTGCTTGAACCCAGGAGGTGGAGATTGCAGTGAGCTGAGATCATGCCATTGCACTCCAGACTGGGTGACAAGAGCAAAACTCTGTCACAAAAAAAAAAAAAAAAAGAAAAGAAAAAAGACTATGAATCAGACAGGTGTGTGCCGCAGCTCACACCTGTAATCTCAGCACTTTAGGAGGCTGAGGTGGGTGGATGACTTCAAGGCCGGGAGTTTGAGACCAGCCTGGCCAACATGGAGAAACCCCGTCTCTACTAAAAATACAAAAATTAGCCAGGCGCGATACCACATGCCTATAGTCCCAGCTACTTAGAAGGCTGAGGCAGGAGAACTGTTTGAACCAGGGAGGTGGAGGCTGCAGTGACCTGTGATCGTGCCACTGCATTGGAAGGCTGAGACAGGAGAATTGTCTGAAACCAGGAGGTGGAGGCTGCAGTGAGCTGTGATCCTGCCACTGCATTCCAGCCTGGGTGACAGAGTAAGACTCTGTCTCAAAAAAATTAGGCAAACTTATGAAAAGAACCCTAGAGTCATACAAGCTCCTTTAAGTCACCCACTGCTCTTAAACAAGTGTGAATAAGAATGTAATGCCGGCCAGGCACAGTGGCTCATGTCTGTAATCCCAGTACTCTGAGAGGCCAAGGTGGGCAGATCACCTGAGGTCGGGAGTTTGAGACGAGCCTGACCAACATGGAAAAACCAAAAATACAAAATTAGCCGGGTGCGGTGGCGCATGCCTATAATCCCAGCTACTCGGGAGACTGAGGCAAGACAATCGCTTGAACCTGGGAGGCAGAGGTTGCGGTAAGCCGAGATGGCGCCATTGCACTCCAGCCTGAGCAACAAGAGCGAAACTCCGTCTCAAGGAAAAAAAAAAAAAAAAAAGGTAATGCTATTTTTTGACATAGGGTCTTAATCTGTCCCCCAGGCTAGAGAGCAGTGGTGTGATCATACCTCACTGCAGGCTTGACTTGCTGGGTTCAAATGATCCTCCCACCTTAGCGTCTGCGTAGCTGGAGCTATAGCCACATGCCCCCACACCTGGCTAATTTAAAACAACAACAACAACAAAAAAGAGATAGAGATGTGGGTCTCACTATGTTCCCCAGGCTGTTCTCAAACTCCCGGGATCAAGCAATCCTTAAGCCCTGGCCTCCCAAAGTGCTAGTATTAGAGGTATGAGCCACCATGCCTGGCCTGTCATGTTATTAAGATGATACTGTTATCACAAATATAATGATCCACTGATATTGTGGGGACAGTTCAGAAAAATGTTAAATAAACTAGGTATTGGATGATATTAAGGATTTCTGATTGTTAGATTTTTTTTTTTCTGAGATGAAGTTTCACTCTTGTTGCACTCAAGCTAGAGTGCAATGGCGCTACCTCGGCTCACTGCAACCTCTGCCTCCTGGGTACAAGTGATTCTCCTGCCTCAGCCTCCCAAGTAGCTGGATTACAGGCGTGCACCACCACGCCCGGCTAATTTTTTGTATTTTTAGTAGAAACAAGGTTTCACCATGTTAGCCAGGCTGGTCTCAAGCTCCTAACCTCAGGTGATCTGCCCACCGTGGCCTCCTAAAGTGCTGGGATTACAGGCATGAGCCATCATACCTAGCCTGTTACATCTTAACAAAGGTACAGTGGCCATATACCAAAAAAAAAAAAAGGCCTTATTTTTTAGAGATACATATTAAAACATTTAGGGGAAAAACATCATGATGTCTACAATTAATAAACAATTCAGAAAATAAAAGAAGAAAAAAACCCCCAAAATATTAGCATTTAAAAATAAGCTACTTTTTGAAAAGATATCTGCACTCCCATGTTTACTGCTGCACTATTCACAACAGGCAAAATATGGAATCAATCCAAGTGCTCCGCAACGGATAAATGGATAAAGAAGATGTGGTATATATACCAAATGGAATATTACAGCCATAAAAAGAATGAAATTCTGTCATGCGGCAACATGGTTAGAACTGGAGGTCATTAGGTTAAGTGAAGTAAGCCAAACACAAAAAGACAAACATCACAGGTTCCCACTCATATGTGGGAGCTAAAAAAAAGTGGATCTCAGGAAGAGAGAGTAGAATGGTGGTTACCAGAGGCTGGTAAGAGTAGGGGAGGTGGGAGTTGAAGAGAAGCTGATCAACAGGTGCAAATATGTGGTCTGAAAGAAAAAGACCTAGTGCTACATACATCAGTAGGGTGACTCAGTTTACAAGAATCTGTTGTACATTTCAAAATAGCTAGAAGAGAATAATTTGAATGTTTCTAGCATAAAGAAAAAACACATTTAAGAGTGATGGATATTCCACGTATATTGATTTAATTTTTACAAATTATATGAATGTATTAGATTTTCACATGCATCCCTAAACCATGCACAGCTATTATGCATCCATTCTTTTTTTAAAAAAACTACTTTCGGGCTGGGCACAGTGGCTCACGCCTGTAATCCCAGCACTTTGGGGGGGCCAAGGCAGGCGGATCATGAGGTCTGGAGTTTGAGACCAGCCTGGCCAACATCGTGAAACCCCGTCTCTATTGAAATAACAAAAAAATTAGCAGGGCGTGGTGGTGGGCGCCTATAATTCCAGCTGCTCAGGAGGCTGGGGCAGAAAAATCGCTTGAAACGGGAAGGTGGAGGTTGTAGTGAGCCGAGATCATACCACTGCCCTCCAGCCTGGGCGAAAGAGTGAAACTCCATCTCAAAAAAAAAAGTTACTTTCGGCTGGGCATGCTGGCTCATGCCTATAAATCCCAGCACTTTGTGTGGCCGATGCAGGTGTATCATTTAAGGCCAGGAGTTTGAGACCAGCCTGGCCAACATGGTAAAACCCCATCTCTAGTAAAAGCAAAAAAAAAAAATTAACTGGGAACGGTGGTATATACCTGTAATCCCAGAAACTCAGGCGACTGAGGCACAAGATTTGCTTGAAACCAAGAGGTGGAGGTAGCAGTGAGCCGAGACTGCACCACTGCACTCCAGCCTGGGTGACAGAGCAACTGTCTCAAAAAAAAAAAAGGGCCAGGTGTGGTGACTCATGCCTGTAATCCCAGCACTTTGTGAGGCTGAGGTGGGTGGACTGCTTGAGCTCAGTAATTTGAGACCAGCCTGGGCAGCATGGCAAAACCCTATCTCTACAAACCCCCCCTACTCCCCCCCAAAATTAGCTGGGCATGGTGGCACGTGCCTGTAGTCCCAGCTATTCAGGAGGCTGAGTTGGGAGGACCATCCTAGCCTGGGAAGTGGAGGTTGCAGTGAGCCAAGACTGTACCAATCACTCCAGACAGAGTGAGACCCTGTCTCAAAACAACAACAAAAAAACCCACTTTCATGCAGGACCTGTCATGGGTGCAAAAAAGGAAGTTACAAAAGCATGCAAGAATAAAATTGATTTATAAAGAAAGGTGATTTTGGTAAGTATAAAATTTCATCATTAAGAGACTCAAAAATTAAAAGGAAAACCAAGAAAAAAAAGATCAATGAGGGTCTACATTGTCTCTTTCCCAAAAGGAAAACCTTATCTTCCCTCGGTGGAATTTTGTTATATGCAGAATTTTGGAATCACAAAACCTACCCACCATATTATGCATGACAATGAGTTAGGTGTCCAGCCTGGACAACACAGCAAGACCCTGTCTCTACCCCTCTGAAAAAGTAATAAATTAGCTGGTATGGTGGTGTACGCCTATAGTCCCAGCCACTCGGGAGGCTGAGGTGGGAGGATTGGTGGAGCCCAGGAGGTCAAGGCTGCAGTGAGCTATGATTGCCCCACTGCACTCCAGCCTGGGTGGCAGAGCAAGACTCTGTTGTCTCAAAAAAACTGGTGTTTTCACTGAGAGGTATGGATGAGTTACTCTGGCTTCACATAACTGACAGTGAAGAATCTTGAGTTCTACTGTAGACCAAGCTGGCTACCCTAGCACTACATGCGGTCACCATGGATTCTTTTTTTTTCTTTTCTGAGACACAGTCTCGCTCTGTCACTCAAGCTGGAGTGCACTGGTGTGATCATGGCTCACTGTAGCCATGATCTACTGGGCTCAAGCAATCCTCCCACCTCTACCTCCTGAGTAGCTAGGACCACAGGTGTGTGCCACCACACCTAGCTAATTTTTTTTTTCTTTTGTAGAGATGGGGTTTCTCCATGCTGCCCAGGCTGGTCTCAAATGCCTAAGCTGAAGCAATCTGTCTACCTTGGCCTCTCAAAGTGCTAAGATTACAGGCATGAGCCATTGCACTTGGCCTGGTTGATTCTAATACACATTCTACTCTCAAATGATTAGTCCAAAGTTCCACTGTCTACTATGGTGGCACCAGCGACACTGTCTAGTGAACACTTAAAATGTGGTAAGCTCAAATCCAACTTAGATTTGTATTTCAAAAAATCTGTTTTTAAATGGAGGAGAGAGAATGACAAATATCTCAATTTTAAATTTTGATTTCATGTTGAAATGATATTTTAAATATACTGAATAAATATGCCATTAAAATTAACTTTGCCTGGTTTTTTAAACTTTACAGTAGACTTCCTTTGCCAATGAGAAATATATGTTCCAAGACCCCAAGTACATACATGAAACCTCAGATGGCACTGAACCCTGTACATACCATGTTTTTTCCTATATATACATATCTATGATAAACTTTAATTTATAAATTAGGCAAAGTAAGAGATTAACAATAAAATTACATATTTAATTATATATAAAAGGAAAATTATAACAACATACTGTAATAAAAGTTACGTGAATGTGGCATCTCTCTCAATAAAGTTATTGTACTGCTCTCACCTATTTTTGGACTGTGGTTGACTAACTGAAACTGAGGATAAGGGAGCACTGCTGTATTTAAAGTGAAAAAATTAAAATTACTCATGAAGCTTGCATATTTCTATTGCCTAGGGTCAGTGTAAGCCATTAATGTCAATCCCATTTCCCTTGCCAATAAATGGTTTAGCAATGCACCTATGACGCAATTATGGTCAGTTAAAGAGACGTAAAAGGAAAGCAATTCTCACTTACAAGAACACAGATTCAGGAAAGAAAGATGGGAAAGTAAGGTCTTTTCTTTGCCTAGACAATTTTTTATCTGGACATAGTGCCTGACACACAGCTGCCCTGCTGTGAGCCAGAGACAAGAGAAGCGTTGAAAAACAGTAAGGCAGTCAAGTTCTAGGCTGAAGCATCCATTTCTGTATCTCTCAGTTAAATGATATAACAGATGTTTTCTTTTGAGACAGAGTCTTGCTCTGTCACCTAGGCTGGAGTGCAGTGGTGCGATCTCAGCTTACTGCAATCTCCACCTCCTGGGATCAAATGATTCTTGTGCCCCAGCCTCCAGAGTAGTTGGGATTACAGGCGTGTACCACCACACAGGGCGAATTTTTATATTTTTAGTAGAGATGGGGTTTTGCCATGTTGGCCAGGCTGGTCTTGAACTCCTGCCCTCAACTGATCTACCCACCTAAGCCTCTAAAAGTGTTGGGATTACAGGCGTGAGCCATGTCACCCAGTCCTTGTTGTTTAATTCATTTTTAGTTAAGGATTTTCAGCTTAAGCAAAATATTACATGCATCCAGATAACATGCACGTCTTTCATGCTTTTGATCATGCTGTTTTCAATCACCTGAAAGCTATTCTTACTACTCTCCATCCATCGAAACCTTTCTTAAGTTTAAGCACGACTTTCTTGGAAACCTAGCCACAAGGATTTTTTTTCCTTCTTTTAACTATTTCACCTATCATTGGTATCTTAAAATGGATATGTTTAATATACTATCTTGTTCTCACATTTTTCTATATTTACATAATTTTTATCTTTACAACAAAACTGGAAATCCCATAAAGGACATGAGAAGTATTCTAAATACTGGGCTTAAATCCTCACTAAGTCTCCTTAGTAGAGGTATACACTTGTAAGCAAATGACTCAATTTCTTTGAGCTGATGTTCAGCCCACATCTTAAAATGTCCAATATAGAAAACACTCCAGCTCACCTTAGATTTCATTGAAAGCACTATCTTAATGATCAAGTACTTCATATGGTATTTTATCCTGTTTAATTTATTTGAGTTTATGTTCAGCCTACATCTATAGAATGTACAGTGTAGAAAACACTCCTGCTCCCCTTATATTTCATTGAAAGCAATATCTTAATGATAAAGTACTTCATAATACTATCTTTTATCCTACATAAAACCTATCAGGGTATTAACTAAGTGGAGGTGCAAATATAGATGAGTGTTCCTTCTATTAAGAAACCCAAGAAATAAATTCATTAAATGCGTTTTTCCATAGTGGTCCTGAATCAAGGCCCCTAATAATTCAGGATCTAACACTGAGCTCAATCCACACTTAAACAAAATAAAAGTCAGGCTTGTGAAAAAACAAGGTGAATGAAATAAAGAACTGGCTACAAATATGGAAAGCACTTCCTCTACACTGTTACCCACATGTAAATAAATACAATGGGCTCCCCCGCAATGCCATTCAATTAGTGAACAGCAAGGTATATTCCCCTAGAGTTTAAGAGTTTCCAAACTTACTAGTAGATTCATAGGGACTATGAACATTTTCCAAGTGGCACTGAAGCTGAAAGGGAGTGGAAAACTGGCGGTAACAGTGCTGGCAGATAGTGTGGCCGTCTACCTCGCCGTTCTGCTGATCGAGTTCTACGTGGTGTTTCATATGGTTCATGAATCTGTAATAAAGCACAAAGATAAAGTACAGAAAACATAAAAAAATCGGTAGCTTTTTAGAAACATAAAGGTAAAATCACAGAACAAACATTATCTGCTCCCCTCCATTCCCCAAACTTCCTGTTTGGGATATCCTTTTCTGAACCCAGACAGATGAGTTCTTAAAACTAAGGGAGTTCTGTGAAAGGAGATGTACTGGTTTCCCTTACTTAATCCAGTTACCTTTTGTTTATTACCACAATATCTCCTTCTATAGCCCTACTTATAGATTTAATGATAACCCCAGCAAGACTGCATAGTAGTTAGGTGCATTCTCCAAAGACAAAGACTTAAAATATAATAAGAAAATGTAAGTCTTCTCTTGTCCAAGGTAACCTCCAAGGCTCTTCAACACTTACCGAATATTGTTTTTTAGCCTTTTGGTACAATGTGGGCATCGGAAAGATGTGGCGACCTTAGGGAAATTTGTGAGCTGGGCTACTTTGCCACCATCCCGTCCATAGTAGAAGTCATCTACAAGCATAATGAGTTTGGTCTGGACGGCATCACCCACGTTCTCATTTGGCTCTGGTACTTTGGTAGGTGGTGACAGAGCAGGAATAGGTGTAGAAGAGGGTGTGGAAGCAACAGGAGCTGTTTTCTCAGGGGATGGGGGCTTTGCTGCTGATGGGACACTGGGTTCTGAATCCAGGGACTTTCCTTTCTTCTGGTATTCAACCATTTCTGGGCAACAGTACTATAAAGAAAGACATCTGATCATTCTGGTTATCCTGGGGGCTAGAATGTGCTAACTCCTTAACTTCACTACCATTCCTTGTGTATTTATTGATTTATTTATTTTTTATTGAGACAGGGTTTCACCGTGTTAGCCAGGATGGTCTCGATCTCCTGGCCTAGTGATCCACCTGCCTTGGCCTCCCAAAGTGCTGGGATTACAGGCGTGAGCCACTGCGCCCGGCCTGCCATTCCTTGTTAATGGTTTGGTTTTAGGTATTCTTACCCAGCTTTCACCCTTCAGTTTTCTAGTGTTTCCAAGTGTCACTCTTTTTCTAGAGTATAGCCACAGCCACCCAAGCACCATACTTTGTACTTCTCCCTCCTGCCTGTCTTAGGTCCCTTAATCATTAGTATAATTTGGCTCTGAGCTCCCTGGCAATAAGAAGTTCCAACTCTTATATCTGGACTAATACCAAAACATGAAAATGCTAAAAAAAAAGAAAATAAGAGCTCCCGATTCATCCAATGACACAATTAACAGAAAACAAACTGAGGCCAACATGGTTTGAGTTCTTATTATCTGTAAACCTGTTTTCCTGTGTGATTTCAAAATCTACCATGCTAAGAAAGTAAAATCACATATGTTCTCATCTATCTGAGGGTCTTTAAATGTATCCCATCTCATTCCAAAGTACACAGCTCTTCTAAAAACAGACCAAGAGAAACAGTAATCCTTTAAAAAGCTTCAAAGTCATTTTAGAGCCCTTGCTTCACAAGCTTCCAATATTAATGAAGGTAAATGGCAGAAGCCGCTTAAGCTGGATCACAGGTGATATCACTTACACACATGTGACCTCTCAAAGCTTCAGTAACACGAAATTGAGCATTACATCGTGGACATATTTTCCGTCCACCATCCTGGAGGTCAAATACTGGTATGGAAGAGGTCACTGAAAGAAGTGAGAAGAATTGATAAGATTAATACAATGACACTGGAAAAAGATTATTAACCTTTTGGGAAAAGGTCAAACACTCCCTGAGAAGTATATAAAAGGGTAAGCAAGCATGAGATCGCTACAGTTTTTGTTTTTTTTGAGACAGGGTCTCTCAATCTGTTGCCCAGGCTAGAGTACAGTGGCACGACCACAGCTCACTGCAGCCTTGACCTTCCTGGGCTCAAGATCACTATGTTTGAGATATGTCCTTTTACTGTTCTAACTCTAGGCCAGGGGTCAGCAAACCATAGCTCACAGATCAAATCCAGCCCAGCTGCCAGTTTGTTTGGCCCATAAGCTAAAAATAATTTTTATGTGAGTTTTTTTGTCAAGTAAGGTTTTTGTTTTTTTAGTCTTTGAGAATTAAAACTACTTCCAAAAAAAAAGTCCTCTCCATTTTCCCCTTGCCTCTGCCCCTGGCAACCACCATCCAACTTTCTGTCTCTATGAATTTGACTACTCTAGGTACTTCAAGTAAGTGGAATCACATAGTACTTGTCCTTTTGTGACTAGCCTATTTCACTTTACCACAATGTTTTCAAGGTTCAACCATGTTGTAGCAGAATTTCCTTCCTTAAGCCTGAATAACATACCATTGTATGTAAATACGTTTTATTTATCCCTTTATCAGTTGATGGACCTCTGTGTTGCTTTCACCTTTCAGATCTATTGTGAATAATGTTGCAATGAACATAGGTGTACAAATACCTGTTTTAGTTCCTGCTTTCTTTTCTTTTTTTTTTTTTTGAGATAGAGTTTTACCCTTGTTGCCCAGGCTGGAGTACAATGGCACAATCTCAGCTCACTGCAACCACAACCTCCACTTCCTGGGTTCAAGCAATTCTCCTGCTTCAGCCTCCCAAGTAGCTGGGATTACAGGCACCCGCCACCACACCCAGCTAATTTTGTGTTTTTAGTAGAGAAGGGGTTTCTCCATGCTGGTCAGGCTGGTCTTGAACTCCCGACCTCAGGTGACCCCTCAGTCCCAAAAGTACTGGGATTATAGGCATAAGCCACCATGCCCTGCACCCTGCTTTCAATTCTTTTGGGTATAGCCCCAGAAGTGGACTTCCTGGAACAATAATTCTATCATTTTTAATTTTTTGAGGAACTATGATACTGTTTTCCAAAGCAGCTGCATCATTTTACATTTCCACCAACAATGCATAAGGGTTCTGCTTTCTCCACATCCTCAGCAATATTTGTTATTTTCTGGTTCTTTCACAGTAGCCGTCCTAATGGGTGCGAGAAGGTAGCTCATTGTGGTTTTCATGTGCATTTCCATAATGATTAATAATGCTGAGCATCTTTTCATGAGCTTATTGGCTATTTTATAATTTTATTTGGAGAAACATCTATTTAGTCTTTTGCCTACATTTTTTTTTTTTTTGAGATGGAGTCTCACTCTGTCGCCCAGGCTGGAATGCAGTGGCACAATCTTGGCTCACTACAACCTCTGCCTTCCAGGTTCAAGCAGTTCTCCTGTCTCAGCCTCCCTAGTAGCTGAGACTATAGGTACCTGGCTAATTTATGTATTTTTAGTAGAGATGGGGGTTTTACCACATTGGTCAGGCTGGTCTCCAACTCCTGACCTCAGGTGATCCACCTGCCTCGGCCTCCCAAAGTATTGGGATTACAGGCGTGAGCCACCGCGCCCAGCCAATCCTTTGCCTATTTTTAAAAAAGGTTGTTTGGGTTTTTTTGATGTTGAACTGTAGGAGTTCCTTACATTTTCTGGATTTTAACCCCTTATTAGATATATAATTTGCAAGTATTTTCTCCTGTTCTGTGGCTTCCCTTTTCACTGTGTTGATAGTGTCCTTTGATGCATAAAAGTTTTAAATTTTGATGTAATTCAATTTACCCATTTTTTTTTTCTCTTCTTGCCTATGCTTTTGGTGTCATATACAAGAAATAGTAACCATTGTCAAATCCAGTATCATGAAGCTTTCTGTTCCATGATTTTTCCAACAGTCTTACAGTTTTAGTTCATTTAGGTCTTTGATCCAATTTTAAGTAAATTTTTGTATTTAGTGTAAAGTGAGCTCCAACTTCATTTTTTTGGACATGGATATCTAGTTTTCCCAAAACCATTTTTTAAAGGTTTTTACTTTTTTTTGAGACAGGGTCTCTTTCTATTGCAGTGGCATGATCATGGCTCATTGCAGGCTCAACCTTCAGGGTTCAAGCCATCCTCTCACCTCAGTTTCCTGAGTAGCTCAGGACTGCACACATGCACCATCATACCTGGCTAATTTTTTTTTTTTTTTTTTCTGTAGAGACAAGATCTCACCATGTTGCTCAGGCTGGTCTCAAACTCCTAGGCTCAAGTGATCCTCCCACCTTGGCCTCCCATCATGCTGGGATTATAGGTGTGAGTCACCACATCTTGCTGTTTTTATTTTATTTTTAAATGTTTGAAATTAAAAGAATAAAATTTCCTGACACTTGAAAATTTTATGAAACTTAAATTTCAGAGTCCATAAATAGTTTTTAGTAGAGCACAGCCACACTCATTCATTTACGTAACTGTGGCTGCTTCCATACCACAACAGCACAGCTGAATAGCTACAACAGAGGCTATATTGTGCACAAAGCCTGCAAATTTACTACTGGGCCCTTTACGGAAAACATTTGCCGACCCCTGCTCTAGACCCCCGAAAACACTCATGCTTGTATCGTTCTCAACCTGAAGATCTCTCTACCAAATCCCAACTTTAAAACCTTGTTCAGAAATCCATCTCTTCCATGAAGTTCTCTTTTATTATCTCATCCATCTCTGATCAATTTCACTAATCCCCAAAGCACAATTACACACAGAATTTCTTGGAGCTGTTTCAGTTACACTTTTTGTAAGTCGCTTACTCCTTACTAAAGTTTCTGTAAGAACAAACTACAGCAGCTATATTCTATTTTATTTCTCTATTTCTGAGTATAGAGCTCTGATATAACACTTTATTAATGTTTTTCAATGACTGGCTGCTCAGGGTCTTTCAGGTTATGGTACCTTTCATTGAAGATTCAGGTCCACTGGTTCTTTGAGAGCCATGAGCAGAGCTGTTGTTGGACACCACCACTGGCCCAGGACTCTGGCCCAAGGAAGGGATGGTATTAAGGGTATTCACCAATTTGGCCACTTCATTGCTATTTTCACCTGTAACGCCAGGTCGCTTCACAGTGACAAAGCTGGCAATGCTCACTGCAGGTGGAGAGGGGAAGGAGGGAGCTATGGTGACCAAGTGATAATCATCTGTTCTCCACCCACCATCCCATCCTAGCTCTGCCATCTCCTCTTCCCAAGCCTTACCTAGCTTGGGATTTGTGGTCTGGTTTGACTGGCCTGGAGACTGAACAGCTAGTTGCCCCAGTGAGGTTGGCTGTGTGGCAGTGGGAGTGGTGGAAGTGCTGGGAGTGGACTTGGTCTGCTGGGACTGGGACTGTGGAACGGTGCTTCGAATGGTGAGAGTGGCCGGGATGACGGTGGTGAAGGTGTTGGTGGTGGGCCTCACAGGCATTGTGGAGCCTGGCCTCACAGGGGTCATCTGAGAGAACACCTGTGGCACTCCAACTGTCGGCTTAACGAACTGGGTACCTGGGGCTTTAAAAGAGAGACAAAGTACCAGATCTTGGTCAGTGAGCTCACCTATAACACATTCTCCCTGCCTTTACTGGAAAGATTATTTCCCCAATCTGATGGGTGATCATCAGAGGTTACCAAGAGTAGTATAGATTCTAAAGACTAAGAAAGCAGGAGGTGTCCACGACGACAAAAGAAATTAGCCTGGGTAGCCTAAAAACATTCTGTCAAAGAAGACTCCCATCAAATCCTCCCGAAACACCTTGCCACACTGTCTTTTTAATTCTAAGAATATAATCAGTAGCTTGACCTCGGTACCGGAAAAAAAGAGTGGGAGGCAATATAGGTGTACATAGGCCAAATGGCAGACCTGGTCCTGAAAAAAGAAATCAGTTTTTCTCACAGTACTAAAGGAGTCGTCCATTCTCTTCTATAAACTCAGAAGACAGACTACGCCATTCTACTAGGATGTCCCAAAGGAGAATGTCTCCTGGCTCAACTGTAGACAATTAACTGAGAAAAATAAAGAAATACCAGGGCAAGCTGGTCAGACTGAGGGCCAAAAATTCCTGTGGGCTATGAGGACAAAAAAGAAAACCTTAGGAAGACAAGCTACAGAGGTACCCTTACAAATAGCTAAATTAAAGATTTTTTTTTTTAGTCTGAACTGTAGTAAACTTACACATACTAAATAAAGAAATGAAAAATGAAAGGCCGGGTGCGGTGGATCACCTGAGGTCAGGAGTTCAAGACCAGCCTGGCCATGATGGTGAAACCCCATCTTTAAAAAAAAAGGAAAATGAAAACTTCTAAGATTTTCAAAATTATCCTTTTCAGAATCTTTAGAAAAAAAATACCATCTAGTATTTATCCACAAAGGGAATGTCACCTGGTTATATCTAAAATCTATGCTATAAAATTACAACAAAGTTTATAATCCCACTGTGCAAATGAGTAGATGTATAAGGAGTATAGAATTTGGGAGTTTGCATTAATAACATTCCTCCAGGATAACAAACTTAATAGCTGACTAAATACCAGTCACAGAAAAATGACTATAAACTGTTTTACTACCTCATGAAGGGTGGTAAAAAGCTAAACAGAAATAAATAAAACCACCACCCTGGCCAAAGGTTAGGAACAGATTTTTAAAAATTGGGCTTAATTCATTAAGATTTTTATATTTTTAGATTTTCTTTAAACATACTTATAAAATGACTTAGGGTATTTAGAACAATAAAAACAAATCTTCTGGATGCTGGTTTATTCCAAATGGATAGCCATTTTTCCTTACCTGGGACTAGTGTAATTGGTCTAACTGTTTGGCCTTGCTGTACGTTCAGCACAATCCCAACCTGATTCATTGCATTTTGTACAGGCCGGACATTCCTTACAGGAAATCCCTGTATTAAAAAGAAAAATGATCTTTAACATGGAGACCAACTAACACTAACAGATTGCAGTATGACCGACATCCAAAAACATGCCCATACTCTTAATGGTTCTCTTTAGAATTAGAGCTTTCAAATGACTGAGATGGAAAAATTGAGGAAATTCTGGCAAACTTTTGAGTGACAAAATATCAAAACTAGAGAACAAGCTTTGGTACACATGAGCAAAAATGAAAACCTATTTCCTGACTCAAGAGAGCATCAGCTTTAAAAAAACCTCATCAACAGATTGGCTCCCTAAAGTGCTAAATGAACAGAAGGGGGAGGGCAGGGTACGGGGGGAGAAGAACAGTGTCCATTGGAGTGAGTCAACACATAAACAATCCTAAGAAATTGTTCCCAAAGTCTGCTTCAAAGACCATAAACTTTTGGCAAATTTAGAAGTATTTATGACTCAGCAAGCCACAGGCAAAGAAATGCATTTGCCTTTAGAATCCATATTCAGAATTAGGCTTTCAACTTCAACACATTATATATCAAATAAGTCATCTTCCCTGTCTTCCAAAGGTCTCCATGAACTCCACCAATTACATATATACATCTCCATAAGTTAGCTAACTCACCCCATGTGAAGAGGAGCAGTCCATGCAAAGGGTGAAAAGTCTCGAGAGCCAAGTGTTAAGGCTTCCTAATCCAAGCTTTCCCACTAATTTCTGCTTAGACTTTAATCATATTACTTAATAAACTTCTAAGGGGTTTAAAGAGGATATTACCCAACCATGCTATACTGGGCATTCCACAGTCAGCTTCAAATTACAGAACAGTAAATGAGAAAGTAAGGTCAACAGACAAGACTTAGAACTACTTCTAACGGTGCTAAAGACCCTAAGTCAGAGCTTTCAGAGGTTCATATTCTTTCTCTCCTCTAGGAACCTTGAAATTCAGAGTCCTACTCACCTGCGTAGTGATAAATATTGGTTGTGAGGCCACAGGGGAACTAGTCACATGATTGGCATTCTGCATGACCTGAACAGGCCTCAATACTGGTTGAGTAACCATTGTGCCCAGACCTGGGGCTGGATTCTGGGTCAGGATGAGCGGCTGTCCACCTTGCTGGACCAGAGGGTTGCCAGCTAAAAGGTTAAGGGGGAAAAACAGGAACGTTAGAAACAAGGTTAAACCTACATTTTATTTTATTTATTTGAGACAGGATCTCGCTCTGTCACCCAGGCTGGAGTGCGGTGGCCAGTCACAACTCCCTGCAGCCTCAACTTCCTGGGCTTGAGCCATACTTCCATCTCAGCCTCCCAAGTACAAATCCACATTTTGTAAGAAATAGAAATGGTGTTCCAGATGCCAAAATATCCAAGACTGCCACTCACCATGTTTAATGTGACCAAACTCACCACAAATTTAAGCTTCACCCAAATCTACAACTAACAGAAAAACAGATGGGTAGGGGAGGTTCACTAACATTTCACCCCTATGTCTTAACTGGGGATGAAAGACACATTAGAATTCTATGTGGCTATCACCTTGACTCCCATGATTTAAGGTGACCACACATAATCTCCCCCACCAAATCAGCACAGAACAAAATATGTTAAGTCTCTTTCCATATTTTAACTAGGTAAAACGTATTTTATTAGAATATAATTTGTTAGCGAATCCCCCTTAATTCTTTAAAAACAATATTCATCAACAAACATTAATTCAGCAAGTACACAGGATCTAAAGAATGGTTTCTCCTCCTAGTAAGTTAAATCTGAGAAATGCAAGATTCTTTAAGCTACCACTGTCTTTTACAAGGGAACCCAGAGACCGACAGGCTACCTACCACCTTCCTCTTTACGTCATCAGGGCTGACAAACAGAAGACCCAGACAAAACTAACCCACACCAAGTAAAAATGACATGTTTTCAGAAGATAATGATTCATTCATGAATAAAAATATGAATAAGCAGGGCTATTTATTATTGAAAGATCTTAAACTCTTTTCATTTGTGAGAAAATAATTTCATAAATATTTTTAAGTCCCCTATTTCATGACATTTGGTGAAAAAAAAAATCAACACTAAGTTTCCTGATATACAAAGAATACTCAAAACCACACAGAGAATTTCAGAGAGCCAGTATACCTAGACGAAGAGTCAAGCAGGCTAGGCACAGTGGCTCACACCTGTAATCCCAGCATTTGGGAGACCGAGGCAGGTGAATCACTTGAGGCCAGGAGTTCAAGACCAGCCTGGCCAACATGGCAAAACTCCATCTCTGCTAAAACAAAAATTAGCCGGGCATGGTGGCGCATACCTGTAATTCCAGCTACTTGGGAAACTGAAGCAGGAGAATTGCTTGAACCAGGGAGGTGGAAGTTGCAGTGAGTCAAGACTGTACCACTGCACTCCAGCCTGGGTGACAGAGCAAGGCTCTGTCTCAAAAAACAAAACAAGAACAATAAAAAACAAAAAACCAAAGAGTCAAGCAAAATATTGCCTCAACTTTTTACCCAAAATCACCAGAACGGGACAGGCCCCTCTGAAATGTATGTTCCACCTGGCAGGTCCATCACCACAGTTAACTACAAAGCTAGACTACCAAAGGAATAGGTATGTAGGTGGCTACTAATGGGCCAACAGTGGCTTATCTCACACTCTCTCAGAAACTGAGAGCTCATCAGTAGACTAGACCCTCAGTTACTGAGCCAGAAGACTAGTGATTGTAGAGGCGGCTAGATAAATAAAACAGAGAATTCCAGCAAGTTCTATTCACATTAAACTATACTGGCAATTTACTGACAGTGGGTTTTTTTAAATTTTTAAATGTTTTATTATGGAGAAGTTAAAACATACATAGAAACAGAACACTATGGCGAACCCCTACGTAACCACCACCCTGCTTCGATAATTATCAATGTATGGAAAGTCTTATCTCATCTATACCTCCTATACACGTACTAGTTCCCGTATTACTTTAAAACAAGTTCTAGATCATATCATCTATAAATATTTCAAAACGTATCTCCTACATAAGGATTTCAAAAAAAGATAAAAGAATCATACCAACATAACTCTTGAACATTCAATATCAAATACCCAGTCAAAATTCAAATTTGCCTGTTTGTATTTTTTAAAGAGTTTGTCTGAATGCAGTTACAAAATGTTCCCAAAGTGCAATGGATGAACAACACTCAAGTCTTTAATCTATAGGTTCCCCAACTATCTCTTTCTAACCTTTTGAAATGTATGGCTGAAAAATATTAACTAAGCAAAAGTCTGTATTTTCTAGTCATTATTTTAACTGCTAGGACAAAAGAAAATAATCTCTTATTTATCCTAATCCTAAAAAATATTAAGATAATTCCTGGCTATCATATCCAGTTTGGGAAGATAATAAATTAAAAAAAAAAAAGATAATTCCTGGCTCAATATCCCAATTAAATACAAGAAGGGAAAGATGGAGGCTTTTTGCATTTATGTGAAATCAATCAGCATTCCCAAGTCTCTTAAAGACAGACCAGGTTTCCATGAAACCCGTAAATACCATTATAAAGAATGTTAACAGCATTTTCTGCAAATATTTCTCTTATATCAGGGTCAAGTTTAAATTTTAATGGAATGTTAGAATTTTTCCAAAAATATGGAACAAAGAAAATAGCGGTTTTCTAAGACCAGATTAGATTCGCAATTCAATGGAAAGCAAAAGTCGGCCTATGAAAAGTCACACTGGGTAAATGATACCTGCTTATTTAGAAGCATTTTAAGTAATTTCTGCAATCTTATTAAATCTTTGCTCAAAGGAATTCTGACAATTCAAATGTCTTAAAAGGCTCTATTTCCAGAGGATGAAAAAGGCAATCAGAATTCTGCTACTTTTAAAAAAGCCTTTAAAAGGATTATCCAGCTTGGAGCAGTGGTATGCACCAACAGTCCCAGCTATTCGAGAGGCTGAAGCAGGAGGATCACTTGGGCCCTGGAGTTTGAGTCCAACCTGGGCAACACAGTGAGACCCCAATGCAAAAACAAAACAAGGCTCACGTCTATAATACCAGCACTTTGGGAGGCCGAGGCAGGCGGATCACTTGACGTCAAACATGGTGAAAGCCCGCCTCCACTAAAAATACAAACGTTAGCTGGGCATGGTGGCACATGCCTGTAATCCAAGCTACTTGGGTGACTGAGGCACAACAATCGCTTGAACCCAGGCGGTGGAGGCTGCAGTGAGCCAAGATCCTGCTACTGCACTCCACCCTGGGCAGCAGGTATGAGAAAGACTCAAAATAATAAACAAAAAATAGCCAGGTGTGGTGGTGTGTGCCTGTAGTTCCAGCTACTTGGGGGTGTGAGGTGTGAGGATCGTTTGAACTTGGGAGGTGGAGGGTACAGTGAGCCAGCCATGTTCGTGCCACTACTACACTCCTGCCTGGGGGACAGAGTGAGACCCTATCTCAAACAAAGCAAACCAAACCTAACAAACAAACAAACAAAACAATCCACCTCATTGAAAATGAATTCCATGAGTTTTCTTCTGTTCTTCAGACATCATATAGTACCAAGCACATTATTAATTTAAAAACAAAAAATCAAAGAAGTATGCAACTAAGTTTCTCCCTCTAAGTTTTTTTGATTTTTTTTTTCCTTTTTTTTTTTTTCCACATGGAGTTTTGCACTGTCACTCAAGCTGGAGTGCAATGGCATGATCTCGGCTCACTGCAACCTCCGCCTCCCAGGTTCAAGTGATTCTCCTGCCTCAGCCTCCCAAGTAGCTGGGATTACAGACACCTTGCCACCATGCCTGGCTAATTTTTTTAGTAGAGACGGGGTTTTACTATTTGGCCAGGCTGGTCTAGAACTTCTAACCTCAGGTGATCCACCCACCTCGGCTTCCCAAAGTGCTGGGATTATAGGCAGGGGCCACCAAGCCTGACCTTCCTTCATTCTTTATGTTTACTTACATACCCTTAAAGCCCAGAAATAGAGGGCTAAATAAAATAGGAATTGAAAATCATAAATAGTTACATTGCAAGAAATGTTTAACATTAAATTCATATCATTCAGAACTCAGAATTAAGCAAGAGTTTACTTCATTTCATAATGTTTCCTTCCTGTGTAAACATAAGATCAGTCAGAACTTATGTTTGCACAGGAAAAGAAACATTATGAAATGAGATACTGAGTAATAAATTCTAAAGAACATGAAAGAGAACAGTAAAAATATTCCACCATGCAGTGAGCTGAGATCACACCGCTGCACTCCAGCCCAGGCAACAGATTTGAGACTCTGTGTCAAAAAAAAAAAAAAAATTCCAAAATGTTATTCCTGATACTTTCTTTTTTTTGAGACAGAGTCCTGCTCTGTCACCCAAGCTGGAGTGCAGTGGTACGATCTCAGCTCACTGCAACCTCCACCTCCCAGGTTCAAGCGATTCTCCCTCCTCAGCCTCCCGAGTAGCTAGGACAACAGGCAAGTGCCACCACGCCCGGCTAATTTTTTTGTATTTTTAGTAGAAACGAGGTTTCACCATGTTGATCAGGCTGGTCTTGAACTCCTGACCTCAAATGATCTGCCCACCTTGGACTTCCAAAGTGCTAGGATTACAGATATGAGCCACTGCACCCGGACCTAATACTTCCTTAAAAACAAAACACACACAAAAAAACCAAACCCAGCTTAGAGCATAATCTACATATTACCCATTTGAAGTATACAATTGAGTGATTTTTAGTGTATTTACAAGGTTGTGCAACCATCATCATTTCCAGAACATTTTCTTTTCTTTTTTTTTTGAGACGAAGTTTCATTCTTGTTGCTGCAGTGCAATGGCGCAATCTCGGCTCACTGCAACCTCCACCTCCCAGGTTCAAGCAATTCTCCTGCCTCAGCCTCCCGAGGTGCTGGGATCACAGGCACTCGCCACCATGATCAGCTAATTGTTTGTATTTTTAGTAGAAACAAGGTTTCACCATGTTAATCAGGCTAGTCTACAACTCCTGACCTCTGGTGATCCACCAGCCTTGGCCTCCCAAAGAGCTGGGATTACAAGCGTGAGCCACTGTGCCCAGCCTAGTTCTAGTACATTTTCATCACCCTCAAAAGAAACCTCATTTCCCCTAGCAGTTATTCCCCATTCTTTTCTCCTCCCAGCACCTGGCAACCAAGAATCTAATTTCTGTCTCTCTGGACTTGCCTATTCAAGACATTTCATATAGATGGAATCACATAATATGTGACCTTTTGTGTTTGGTTTGTGTTTTGTTTTTTTTTGAGACAGAGTTTCGCTCTTGTTGTCCAGGCTGGAGTGCAGGGGCAGGATCTTGACTCCCTGCAACCTCCACCTCCTCAGTTCAAGCAAGTCTCCTGCCTCAGCCTCCCTAGTAGCTGGGATTGGAGGCAAGTGCCACCACGCCCAGCTAATTTTGTATGTCTGGCTTCCTTCTCAGCATTATGTTTTTAAGGTTCATCTATGTTATAGAATGGATCAGTATTTCATTCCTTTTTATGGGCTAATAATGTTCCATTGTATACATATACTGCATTTTGTTTATCCATTAATTGATGTACACAGGTTGTTTTTACTTTTGGCTATAACAAACAATACTGCTATGAACATTTGTGCACAAGTTTTTATATGTTAACATATGTTTTCCATTCTCTTGGGTATATAGCTAGGAGTAGAACTGCTGGGTCATATGGTAATTCTATATTTAACCTTTTGAGGGCCAGGTATGGTGGTTCATGTCTGTAATCCCAGCACTTTGGGAGGCCAAGGTAGGCAGATTACTTGAGGTCAGGGGTTCAAGACCAGCCTGGCCAACATGGTGAAACACTGTCTCTACTAAAAATACAAAAGTTAGCTGGGCACAGTGGCCAGCACCTGTAGTTCCAGCTACTTGGGAGGCTGAGGCATGAGAATCGTTTGAACTTGGGAGATGGAGGTTGCAGTGAGCCAAGATTGCACCACCGCACTCCAGCCTGGGCAACAAAGTGAGACTCTGTCTCAAAAAAAAAAAAGTAACAGATGCTGCAAACACCTTCCAGTTTGTGGTTTGTCTTCTCAGTGTTTTTTTTTTTTTTTTTTTTAAATCACATCTTTAATGTAGTTCTATTTACCACTTTTACCCTTTATGGTTAGCTTTTTAAAATTTGGTTTAAGAAATCTTTCCCTCTTCTGAGACCACACATTTTTTTTTTAAGTTTAAATTTCTAAATTTTCTTTTTTTTTTTTTCTGTCACCCAGGCTGGAGTGCAATGGCATGGTCTCGGCTCAATGCAACCTCCACCTCCCGGGTTCAAGAGATTCTCCTGCCTCAGCCCCCCGAGTAGTTGGGATTACAGGCAGGCACCACCACGCCTGGCTAATTTTTGTATTTTAGTAGCGATGGGGTTTCACCATGTTGGCCAGGCTGGTCTCGAACTTCTGACCTCAAGTGATCCTCCCACCTTGGCCTCCCAAAGTGCTGGGATTACAGGCAAGAGCCACTGCGCCTGGCCTAAATTTCTAAACTTTTTAAAGAATCTAGTACGCTAAGTGAAACAATACCAAATTGTGAAAAAGGTATTCTCATTTGCTGGCTGGGAGCAGTGGCTCACATCTGTAATCTCAGTACTTTGGGAAGCCATGGCGGATGGATCACTTGAGGTCAGGAAATTGAGACCAGCCTGGACAACATGGTGAAACTGTTTCTACTAAAATGAGACTGTGCCACTGCACTCCAGCCTGGGTGATGGAGTGAGACTGTCTCAAAAAAAAAAAAAAAAAAAGTTATTCTCATTTGCTATGTTACTAATGTAGTAAGTGGATAATATATCAATACAATTAAACTGAAGGCTTAAAGGGAAACTGGGTTGTAAGAGGCAATATTTCTTACTCACTTTATTCTGAAGCCATATCCCTATGGCCAGGAGTGGTGGCTCACGCCTGTAATCCCAGTACTTTGGGAGGCCAAGGCAGGCAAATCACCTGAGGTCAGGAGTTCGAGACCAGCCTGGTCAACATGGTAAAACCTCATCTCTACTAAAAATACAAAAAAACTTAGCCAGGCATGTTGGTGCATGCCTGTAATCCCAGCTACTCAGGAGGCTGATGCAAGAGAATTACTTGAACCCGAGAGGCAGAGGTTGCAGTGGGCCAAGATAGCGCCACTGCACTCCAGCTTGGGTGGCAGAGGGAGATTCCATCTCAAAAAAACAAAAACAAAAACAAAAACAGTATAGGATGAAAAAAGTTACATATAAAAAGAACTGTAAGTATTTTTTATATAGACACATAAAGTGAGATAAATTAGACCAATTAATTTATGCTTATCTATGCATCAAAGTTTTTTAGGAATACACAAGACTGTGGTTACCAGTCTATACCCACTGTCTTTTTTTCTTCATGAACATGGGTTATGGGTTAACATTTTAATTTAAATATTAGAAGCTTTTGAAGTAAATAAAGTCAATTTATATCTTTTAGAAAAAATTAGTACACTGATCTTAGGCTGGCTCAAGAATCAAGGGTACATTCAAGAAGTCAAGGAAACTAGGTTATCTTAGCATGTCATAAGATAGATGCTCAGCTGGCCTGGCATGGTGGCTCATTCATGCCTGACAGAAATGTTCACTTTGGGAAGCTGAGGAGGATCACTTGAGCTCAGGAGCCTGAGACCAGCTTGGGCAACATGATAAAACCTTGTTTCTACAAAAATCACAAAAATTAGCCAGGCACGGTGGCATGTGCCTGTACTAGCTACTTGGAGGGCTGAGGTGGGAGGATTGCTGAGCTAGGGAGGTTGAGGCTGCAGTGAGCTGTGTTCACGCCACTGTACTCCAACCTGGGTGACAAGGCGAGATCCTAAGGAAAAAAAACGTTGCACTGCCATCTCAGTGTGGGCCTTGGAACCCTGGAATCAAAGAATAGGTTAGGTATGCTGGTTGCTAACAGAATTTTAACAGTTTAAGAGACACACCAGACTAGTCCAATGGGAGTGGGTTATCAGCACTTATAAACATTAGTGTCACTAAAAGTTGGTATACAACCCCCGCATTGCTAAATTTGACTGGCTTAAAAAAAACAAAAAACAAAAAACAAAAAACAAAACACAGAGAAAAGCAATATAATACAGTAGAAATCCCGAAAGCTTTTAAGTCCAGAGAATTCAAATCCAGTTTAGTCACTTAGCAACTATTGTTATTATTTATAACTAAAGCAAATTATTTAGACTCTCCAGGCCTCAGTTTCCACATCTGTAAAATAAGAGAATTCTCTATATAAACGGTTCCCCGTCTTTATATATACAAGGGTCCCTATTTATAAGTTGTTTAGAAGTTGAAAGATTTCTCATAACATAATCATATTTTGAGTACCCAAATACTAAAAACCTTTGGAAATTATAAAGTTTTAAAAGTTTGATAATACCTAAAGTTGATAACAATATTGGTGGACACTTATTTAGAGCAACCTATTTGGACAACTTGACAACATCTACTTAATTATAAACACTTGATCCAGCAAATCTCACCTCTAAGACTTTATACTGAAGATATACTGAAGATATGCTTACACAGTGGGCAAAGACACATGCCCGAGAATGCTCACCACAGCATCATTTGTAATCACAAAGATGGGACCTTAATAAACATCCAAGAAAAGGAGAATGCATACATAAATGGATACATCCCCAAATTAAAAATCATACACTCTTCTAACAGAAATATAAACTGATATAACACTTCCAGATGGCCAACCCAGGAACAATACCGATCCCAATTCTTACAAACTGTGATGACCTCCGAGCCAACAATTTGACTTTTAGAAATATATTCGCAGAACTAATTAATGATGTGAGAAAAGATAGAGACAGAAATGTTGACTGAAGCTCTTTAAAATAGCAATATACCCTCTTACAACCTGTTGTTAGTAAGTTAATCAAATAATGGAAAATACAGTCAGTCATCAAAAATGTTATAGATGACTATTAAAATAAGATATTCACTATTAAGGAGGAAAAGTGGGCAAAGAGTAATGTACAATTTGTATAATCTTTTTTTGTAAAAAGAAAATCACTACATATAACATATAGAGATATATAAAAATAAATATACGTACAGAATAAAAGTAACAACCAGTTATCTCCAGGTGGTGGGATTATGACAAAAAAATGTTTTTTCTTCCTTTTGATTTTTTTCACTTTATAGTTTTTCTACAATGCATATATATATACACACACACATATACATACATATAAGTGAGAGAGTGTGTGTGTGTGTTTGTGTGTGTGTATGTGTGTGTGACGGAGTTTCGCTCTTGTTGCCTAGGCTAGAGTGCAGTGGCATGATCTCGACTCACTGCAACCTCCACCCCCCAGGTTCAAAGGATTCTCCTGCTTCAGCCTGCCGAGTAGCTGGGATTATAGGCATCCACCATCACACACACCTAATTTTTGTATTTTTAGTAAGGATGGGGTTTCACCATATTGGCCAGATTGGTCTTGAACTTCTGACCTCAGGTGATCCGCCCGCCCGGGCCTCCCAAATTGTTGGGATTACAGGCATAAGCCACCGTGCCCAGCTGCATATATTATTTTTGTAGTAATAAAGCTATCTTAGTTTTAAAGGAAATAAAATAATTAAAAAATAAAGTCTCTTGCAGCAATGCAATGATTCTATGAAAGTGCCTATTTCAGTTGTGAATCTTGAGATATAACTGGTCAGTAACTCATCTTCAGAGTACAGAAATAGACATCAGAAATTAAACAGAAACCAATTACTATATAGCCTCTCTAGAAAAAAAAAAACACTATAAACACTAGTCTTTCAACATTTCTTTCATGTAGACAACAACCCTATCCTATCTTCCATACTCAGGAACCGATAAACAAATGAATCTGCCAAAGAAAATACAAAACTGCCCTGGGAAAATTCTTACCAAACTAATAGAATTCTTCTAATTAAAGAAACAAAACAACCAACCAACCAACCAAACAAACAAAAAAAGCCCCAGATCTCTTTAACAGTTAGGAATTTTGGGTTCACATTTTCTGTCCTAGAAATTATCAGTAGCAAAAATCTACTGCTCTCTCACTTGAAACGCCAGTATCAGATCAGCACTAACTTAGAAGGAATAGTACAATCTACAGAATCACTTCCATATCATTACTAAATTCATTTTCCAACTAGAAGAACCACATCTGTACCTAACTAAACAGGTATAGCTTTCCCTAAGACCTTTTTTATTCTTTCACCCCTCTGGCCCAGGATTATTATTTCCCAATAATCCCACTTACCATTGTTGTTGGCAATTAGTGTGACAAGAGTCTTCTTTGTACTGTCGCTGTTCTGTGCCCCGCTGCTACTAACGGTGGTGGATGTAGAGAGGTGCCCAGCAACAGAAGCATGGGCAGCGATGGGCACTGGAGCCGAGACTGGCTGCTGGCTCACAGAAACTGTGGGGAAGGGGAGGCACAGTCACTTGGAGACAGGGACAGATGACACTAAAGGATACTGCTCTAATCTTCCCTTTCCATCTTGTTGTGGGCTATAGCCAAAAAGTTTCCGGTTTCATACATCTAATTGTTCACGTGATTTCTCCTCCTACTTATCCCTTAGTCCACCATTTAGACACAATTCCTTCTTTGTCTCACATCTCCTGGTTAATTAAGTTACATCACTGAGCCCACTGAACTAGGATTTTAATGTTTTGCTTACGTAGCACTAGCAAACCTCTAGGACTCAAAGGATTATTATTGCCACTAGTGGTATTCATAACCACGCATATTAAGCCATCCAAAAGACCCTGACCTGTGTCCTAGTTCAGCCTAAACCAATGCCATCTTCAGCTCTCAAGGTAGGGAAGATAAAAATAAAGAACAACTGGTACAATTTAGGGGAAAAAAAGAACTATCACCCATTTTCTGAATTCAGGGCAATCTAGAATTTGACCCAGCAGTATCACCTTTATGAAAGAAAAGCTAACAAGCCTAAATTTGTAAACTGTCCATGAAGGCAGACACAAAGCAATTTCTACTCAGCTCACAAAGGAAACCAAGTTCAAGAAAAACAAAACAAAACAAAAAAATCAAGACTCTGGGAACCTATTTTTGACTGTGTACATAAATGAGCACTGACACACACACCACCATTTTGAATTCTTGTTCATACATCTTTTAGTAAGAAGACTGCTAGACATTTGATAAACACTGGTTAATCCAACCTTCCAATGTTTTCGATGAATTAAATATATAGTTTCTAGCTATATGGATGAGGAAACTGAGGTTTTCACAGACTAGATCTTGGAAAAAAAGGTAGCACCAGTGCCAGAATGAGGTCTCCCTGGATTCTTAAAGTTCTTTTCCATCTCACACTTTGTGAACCAAAATGCCATTCAATTTAATCAAACAACCATCTAAGATGAGAAGAGCTTTTGTTACCTGTGGTAGTTTTATCCACTGAATTATAATCTTCAACTACAGAGTCCTCAATGACATCACTGATTTTCTGCCATGGCTCCAACTCCTCCTCCTCACATTCCATGAACAGATCGGTGTCCGCCATGCTACAAGAAAAACATTCAAATAAGATATGGGCCTAGGAATAGGAGATATTGCTTTATATTAAATATGAAATCAGAACCTTGATTCCATTGGTAACCTACCTCCTTGGGCTCCTTTACCATATCCCCTAGCCTTCCTCAATTTCCCAGGGTTCAGAATTACAACTTTTATGGTTGAATATTAGAATCCAATCCACAACAAATTCTTTAATAATTATGATTACAGGCCGGGCGTGGTGGCTCCCACTTGTAATCCCAGCACTTTGGGAGGCCAACGCAGGTGGATCACTTGAAGTTGGGAGTTAGAGAACCAGCTTGGCCAACATGGCAAAACCCCATCTCTACTCAAAATACAAAAATCAGCCAGGCGTGTTGGTGCACGCCTGTAATTACAGCTACTTGGGAGGCTGAGGCATGAGAATCACCTGAACTCAGGAGGCAGATGTCCCAAGGAGTTGAGATCATACCACTGCACTCCAGCCTGGGGGACAGAGTGAGACTCTCTCCCTCAAAAAAGAAAAAAAAAAGGATTATAAAAGTTTAATGTGTAATACCCAGGGCCAGGGTTAGGATGAGGACAGTGAGGTGAGTCAAACAAGTGCAGGATCGGATCCAGTATTTATTTAAAATAGACATTTTGTTCATTATGAGTTGTTTGCATTAATATTCATCTTTTAAAAATGATGCATTTATTGTGATTACTGAACTTCTCTGTACTCCTTTAAATTCTGTACCTAAGATGAGAACCTCACCTGTCATACTCCAGTCCCAGTCCTACTACTACCTTGTACTTCTAGTCTAGGAAATTCTGGAGGCTACTCCACTGTGATTTTGGAGTCAATCCTTAATTTGAAAACACTGCCTAAATTAGATGCCCCTTTTAACAATTAAAGTCTGGATCTCTGCATTGCAAACAAAGAGTTACTGCTATTCTGCCCCCAGTAACAGTTTACTTAGGGTCAGTTTCTTTGTCTTGGAATCAGAGTACTACTACTGCTCAATGTTCAAACAAAGTCTTTACTGCAAAGGCTCTCAGTGTCCTTAGTGTCTTAGTAATTCCTGCTGCTACGTCCATAAGCCAAAACCAAAACCAAATAACTAACCTTTCTGTTTATTAAGTATTTGGTTAGGGCCATACAACTTGACAGTAGCAGTTTGCAAGATGCCCAACAGATGGCATTGTTTCCCTTAAAAATTGAAAGTATCCTGCAATGCCCCAGTGAGTTAGCTATAGCCAAGGGCAGTTTGAGTTTTAATGGGTAAAGTGCTTAACTGGATTCTAACTGGTCTTTAATCTTCTATTTTAATTATTTCTGCCTTTCTAAACCAAAGCCACAGAGGGGGTGAGAAAAGAAAAAGATTTAAGGGATCAACTTCAATTCTCTTATTTTCATGCTTAATTATATAAAGACAACACTAGCCAGAAACTGAATTAAAAATAAATCAAATCCATATCACAGGTATTCAAGACAAAAACAACACATGCCTTTGTTTTCCAGTCTAATTCCACTACAAAATATATTTTAAACAACTTTTTCCTTAAATAATTTTATTCCATTGTTCTTTGCTGTATAACTTTCTTAGAGCTTACAATCAACAGATAATTAATGTGTAAATATCCACGACTCAGCAGAATGAATATAAACTGTGGATAATAACCTCTGCTGATGATTTTACTTTTGTCCTGACCATTTACAAGCAAACTCTCCACACATATGCTAAGCAATCTGTAAAACACTTTCCTTTGGAATACGAAGAGCAATCAGAATACAAATTGTGGTTTTCAATCAGAATACAAATTGTGGTTTCAATGTCATGCCTGTGGTTATTTTAACAGCATATCCAAAAGGGTGTTCTTTTATCTTAAGTATTTATAATATCTTACGAGTTTCAGTTATATCTTTTATAAAGCAATGAATTTTAGTAAGAATATTGAAAATTTCTTCCATTTGACCATCAAAATCTAGTTGCTATTCCTCACACAAAAAAAGGCCGTATAAGAGAAATGGAAAGAAATCCAGCTTGGGTAATAGAGCAAGACTACATATCTACACATTTTTTTTTAATTAGGCAGGAGTGCGGCATATGCTGGTGGTCCCAGGTACTTGGGAGGCTAAGCTGGGAGGATCACTCGAGCCCAGGAGTTCATCGAGGTTACAGTGAGCTCGAGGTTATGGTAAATGCGATGATACCACCATACTCCAGCCTAGGCTGGAGAGCTAGAGAGCAATGCCCCACCTCTATAAAATAAAATAATAAAAAACAAATGGGCTGAGGCAAGAGAATCGCTTGAACCTGGGAGACAGAAGTTGCTGTGAGCCAAGATTGCGCCACTGCACTCCAGCCTGGGCAACAGAAGCCACACTCTGTCTCAAAAAAAAAAAGAAAGAAGGAAAGAAAGAAAATCCAACTTACGGGGAAATATTTTACATGTTTCTTAACAACATACAAGATGGAGTTAACAAACGAGGTTTGTCAACTCAGAAAATATTAGTTCTGCTGACTGAACATATTTCACAGACTTCTACACAAAACATCTCTGAAAGACACTGAAACCAAGTTTTTCAGAACACTTAGTACTTGATTCTGACCTATACTCTGGTATCTCAGGGTGTGATCAATTTCTTTCACTTTCAGCTTCTGTAACTCAGGGTCAAAACCATGATACAATAGAGGTATCAACCTAATGTAAATACTTGGCAAACCAAAAATAGAAAATGAAAATTTAGATCCTTTTTGTAGTTTTCTAGTTATCAAAAAGAAATCGTTCCTAACATAATAAAATGCAGTATGTAATATTTCTACCAAGATTCTCAAGAAACACCAACAATCCCTGTGGTCTTTCAAGTGATCCATGGCATACAAATCCTTTCGACTTTTTTTTTTTTTAGCCCTGATCATGGCAAGGACAGTCTTTCAACTATTTTTGAACAAAGAAGACGGGAATTACTAAATGTGCAGCGTTAACATGTACATCCAGATTCTAAAAATCTGCCCGGAAAAAAAATAGATCTTCCGAAACTATCATTCCACATTTTTAACCTCCTTCCATACCAAATCTTTAATTTCTCGTACGGAAAGAAAAAAAAAAAAATTTTTCCCCTCTTCCCAATTTTCTTCTATGAAGAACTGGATACCTATCACATTAAAAAAAAATCATGTTGAAGTGTAATCCTTAATTAAGGGGCACTTTAATTTCTCATTTTTTATTTCAAAACTGCTAAACAGAAATGCAAATTTCAAATATTAAAGGCCAGCCCATAGTGAATACAGTGCCACATCAAGAGGAAAATGGCCGGGTGTGGCAGCTCACGCCTGTAATCCCAACACTTTGGGAGGTCAAAGCAGATGGATCACCTAAGGTCGGGAGTTCCAGACTAGCCTGGCCAACATAGTGAAACTCCGTCTCTACTAAAAATACAAAAATTAGCTGGGCGTGGTGGCACCTGCCTGTAATCCCAACTACTCAGGAGGCTGAGGTACGAGAACTGCTTGAACCAGAGAGGCTGAGGTTGCAGTGAGCTGAGATCGTGCCACTGCACTACAGCCTGGACGACAGAGCGAGACTCTGTCTCAAAAAAGAGGAACACTTGGATGGGTAGTAAATTTGGGAACCATACTGTAATCAAGTGAAGAGGCAAATTTTCATACTACAACTATGAATCTCTGAATCAAAATTGTAGTGGTTCCTTTTCTGCTAATTTTAATGAGATACAAATTTTAATTGAATACAAAAGTTAGACATATATCCATCACTCAGTTTCAAAAATTATCAACTCAAAACCGATTTTTTCATTTATGCCCCCACTTCCCCGTATTATTTTGAAGCAAATCTCTAATAAAACATCATATTCATAAATATTTTGGTATGTGCCTCTAAAAGATAAGAACTTTAAAAGATTATAGTTTTAAAAAAATCGTATGGTCAGGCCAGTGGTTCACACCTGTAATCCCAGCACTTAGGAAGGCTGAGGCGGGCAGATCACCTGTGGTCAGGAGTTTGAGACCAGCCCGGCCAACATGATGAAATCTCTACCAAAAATACAAAAATGAGCCAGGAGTGGTGGCTTGCGCCTGTAATCCCAGCTACTTGGGAGGCTGACACAGGAGAATCGCTTGAACCAAGGAGTCGAAGGTTGCAGTGAGCTGAGATCACACCACTGCACTCCAGCCTGGGCAACATAGCAAGACTCCATCTCTAAAAAAAACTGTATTACCATTATATGACTAAAAAATCGATAATCCCTTAATATCAAATATCTAGTCACCATTCAAATTCCTTTTTCTTTCTTTTTTTTTTTTTGAGAAACAGTCTCATCCAGGCTGGAGTCAGGCTGGAGTACAGTGGCACAATCTCAGCTCATTGCAACCTCCGCCTCCCAGGCTCAAGCAATCTTCCCACCTCAACCTCTTGAGTAGCTCTTGGGACAGAGAGCTAACTAACTCTTGGGATAGCCTTGAGCCACCATGTCTGGTTAATTTTTTATATTTTTTTGTAGAGAGCGGGGTCTTACCATGTTGCCCAGGCTGGTCTCAAATTCCTGGACTCAAGCAACCCACCTGCCTCAGACTCTCCCAAAGTGCTGGGATTACAGGGATAAGCCACTGTGCCTAGCCTCTGAAATGTTTTGATCCATGCAGTTATCTTTATAGATACTCAAAGTGTCCTATTTTGGCCAGGGGAACTTCTTCAGTTGGCTTCTGAGTCCTTCTGACACAACCCTAGTATCATTTGATAAAATCTTTGCTGATAGTCAAGATGTTCCAGCTCATCTCATACATTTCCTGCTCCAGACCTAGAATCAGCCATTTTTCAAGGAATGATGATATTGGTGGGGAATGAGTTTCCAAGACCACGATAAAAGGCTAGGGTCCTTCTTGCTCATTTTAAATAAAAGATTACCTCCATACAAATCCCTAACTATTAGTTATGTTCAACTTTGCTCTTATGTCATCTGACAGAAGAATTTCATATCCACAAATCTATTTCTTAGAAACTTAAAAAAAACTTTTCTTCTGAAATTTTTACTTGAAATGTTTCAGTCTTTATTTATTAAAAAACTCATTACTTCCACTCTTATCCTACCCCAACTGTATGTATTCCCTTAACAAAATACCTAGATCATTAAGAGAATTTAAATGCAGTTGAGAAATTTTGGCTGGGTGTGGTGGCTCATACCTGTCATCCTAGCACTTTGGGAGGCTGAGGCTAGAGGATCACCTGAGTTAAGAGTTCGAGATTGGCTTGTACAACATAGAGAAATCTTGTCTCTATTAAAAATTTTTTTAAATTATTGTAAAAAGATAAAATTTAAGAACAATATAATCAAAGGTTAACAAAGAGGACACATCTAATCAAGCCTTTTAGCAAGTAACTTTTCAAGACTATCTTTTCTTTGCCTGTAATTATAGCACTTCAGGAGGCTAAGGTGGGAGAGAACTGCTTGAGCCCAAACTGCTTGAGCCCAGAGGTTCAAGACCAGCCTGGGCAACTTGGTGACATCCCATCTCTACAAAAAATATAAAAATTAGCAGGGTGTTGGTGGCATGTACATCTGTAGATCCAGCTACTCAACAGGCTGAGGTGGGAGAATCTCTTGAGTCTGGGAGGTAGAGGCTGAAGTGAGCTGTGACTGTGCCACTGCACTCCAGCCTGGGCAACAGAGCAAGACCCTGTCTCTAAAACAAACAAACAAAACTATCTTTTCTTGAACACAGGATACAGGCAGATCATGTCAAATGTATCAGACAAAATTCTCAACTATTCCTAAGCTAATAAGGATCTTTTTCAAGCAAATGCATGTGGGGGGCAGCAGAGGGGGAAAACAGAGATGTAGATACAGCAGAAAGCCTACACCTTTACTTTTAAAACAAGAGCTCATTTCTAGCCTTCAATAAAATTCTCAGTACTGCTAAAATATTTTGTCATATTCCAATGTTCTCCAACATATATCAGGAACAGCCCAAGCTATGCACTGCAACTGCAGAAGAGATTCATTAAATAGCTGTACATAGCTTACATAAAAGGAAATATAGTTTATAAAAGACATAAATAAATAATAAAAGTCTTCATACATGATAATTAATTTCATCAAGGGTCAAGCTTGCCCCCCAGGAGGGCCTTTGGCAATGTCTAGAAACATTTTTGGTAGTCACAATCAGGGTGGGAGTGAGGAGGGGTGCTACTGGCTTATCTAGTGGGTAGTGGCCAGGAGTGCTATAAAACATCCTACAGGCTGGGTGCAGTGGCTCACCCTGTAATCCCAGGACTCTGGAAGGCTGAGGCAGGTGGATCATGAGGTCAGGAGTTCAAAACCAGCCTGGCTAACGTGGTGAAACCCTGTCTCTACCAAAAATACAAAAATTAGCTGGGAGTAGCAGTGGGCACCTGTAATCCCAGCTACTCGGGAGGCTGAGGCAAGGAGAATCGCTTGACCTGGGATGCAGAGGTTGCAGTGAGCCGAGATCGTGACACTGCACTCCAGCCTGGGCAACAGTGTGAGACTTTGTCTCAAAAAAAAAAAAAATCGTACAATGCATAGGAGAGCCTGGAGATTATCCGACTCTAAATATCAATAGTGCCAAGGCTGAAAATCACTGATCAAACTGAAAACGAGGATAATTTAAAAAAAAATCATCCCACATTCTATAAAGAACTATAATTTCTTTTTAAAAATATTTGTCCTGGCCGGGCATGGTGGCTCACGCCTATAATCCAAGCACTTTGGAGGCCAAGGCAGGCAGATCACCTGAGGTCAGGAGTTCAAGACCAGCCTGACCAACATGGTGAAACCCCATCTTTAAAAAAAAAAAAAAAAAAAAAATTGTCCCCTCTGCAACAGAACAGAACAAGGCTCTTATAAATTATCCAAATGGTTATGTCGTGTTTTTTTGAGATGGAGTTTTGCTCTTGTTGCCCAGGCTAGAGTGCAATGGCGCAACCTCGGCTCACTGAAACCTCCGCCTCTTCGGTTCAACCAATTCTCCTGCCTCAGCTTCCCAAATAGCTGGGATTACAGACATGCGCACTACACCCAGCTAATTTATTTTATTTTTTTTTTTTGAGACAGTGTCTTGCTCTCTGCTGTCACCCAGGCTAGAGTGCAATGGCACAATCTCGGCTCACCGCAACCTCAGCCTCCTGGATTCAAGCCATTCTCCTGTCTCAGGCTGCCGAATAGCTGGGATTACAGGCACCTGCCATCACACTCAGCTAATTTTTGCATTTTTAGTAGAGAAGGGGTTTCACCATATTGGTCAGGCTGATCTCAAACTCCTGACCTCAGGTGACCCACCTACCTCGGCCTCCCAAAGTGCTAGGATTATAGGTGTGAGCCACCTCACCCAGCCAGAAACTTGATTTTATCTTCTTATTCATCTGACAACTTTTAGGCCACTCTTGCTCTTAACCAAGTACATAAAATAAGAGCATCACGATGTTCACCCTGTAAAATTATGGTTTTATGGTTGTTTGCCAGTATCTGAATAGGCTGGTGAATAATTTTTGTGAAAGTAATTGTTTAATTCCCATTTCTAAGTTCAAAAAAAAAATTTTTTTTTTTCTAACAGGGTCTTTCTCTGTCATCTGGGCTGGAGTGTAGAGGTGTGATCTCAGCTCACTGCAGCCTCAACCTCCTGGGCTCAAGCAATCCTCCTGCCTCAGTCTCCCAAGTAGCTGGGACTACAGGCATGTGCTACCACCCCTGGTTAATTTTTGTATTTTCTATAGAGATAATAGTTTTGCCATACTGCCCGGGCTGGTCTTGAACTCCCGGACTCAAGCGATCTGCCTGCCTTGGCCTCCCAAAGTGCTGGGTTTTACAGGCATGGGCAACTGTGCCCAGCCTCCCCCATTCTAAATTTTTTCTAGTTGTGGCCCCTTTACAATTCCCCTACAGGTTACTTTTGCTACATATAAACTCTTCTTACTTCTTCAACTTCGAAATCATTTTTGCAGAGGGCAGTGAATCAAAATGACAAAATGCAAACCTATTTCTACATTCTTCCTCAAAATCTTATTTATGCTTGAACTTAAAAGTTACAGTAGTAGCTCTATATCTCAAAAGCCAAAGGTTATGATCTTAATACATTTAAACAAAAAAACATTAGCCAGGCTGGGTGTGGTGGCTCATGCCTATAACCTCAGCACTTTGGGAGGCCGAGGTGGGTACATCACTTGAGGTTAGGAATTTGAGACCAGTCTGGCTAAGAGTGTGAAACCCCATCTCTACTTAAAAAAAAAAAAAAAATTAGCCAGGTGTTGGGGCACACGCCTGTAATCCCCGCTACTCGGGAGGCTGAGGCAGGAGAATCGCTTGAACCCTGGAGGCGGAGGTTGCCAAGATCGCACCACTGTACTCCAGCCTGGGTGACAGAGCGAGACTCTGGTAATCAAACAAAAACAAAAACAAAAACACCTAAACTACTAACAATTCACACTAATTATCAGCTGTTTTGTCTATGGCTTGTTTTTTTGCAAACAAGAAAAGCCAAAAACTATGTATGAGGTACTACTGACAATAATATTTAACCTGAACCAAATCAATTTTTATTTATTTATTTATTTTTATTTTTTGAGATGGAGTTTCACTCTTGTAGACAAGGCCAAAGTGCCATGGCACGATCTTGGCTCACTGCAACCTCCACCTCCCAGGTTCAAGTGATTGTCTTGCCTCAGCCACCTGAGGAGCTGGGATTACAGGCATGCGTCACCACAACCGGCTAATTTTATATTTTTAGTAGAAACTGGTTTTCATTATTTTGGTCAGGCTGGTGTCGAACTCCTGACCTCAGGTGATCCACCTGCTCTGGACTTCCAAAGTGCTGGGATTACGGATGTAAGCCACTGTGCCTGGCTAAAATCCATTTTTAAATTTAACTCTGTGTTTACAAGAAATACAGCAATAAAAGAACAAATTAAGCATCACCACAAATTAATGAGAAGGTGGGATATTCTAGAAGCAAATAATCAAATGTAGAATATGGAACATTCTATAAAACAACTAATATAGTCGATTTAAAAATGTCAATGTTGGCCAGGCGTGGTGGCTCACACCTGTAATGCCAGCTCTTTGGCAGGCCAACGTGATAGGATTGCTTAAGGTCAGGAGTTCGAGAACAGCTGGGAAATAGTAAGAACCAATCTCTCTAAAAAAATTTTTTAAATAAAATAAAATAAAGAATAATCATATTATATTCATGAAGGAGAATGTATTTATTCTTAGGAAATACATGAAATATTTAATAGAAATTTCTTGAGTGTGACTTTCAAGGTGTTAAGCAAATACACAGATACTTGGTTCTTTCTCTTTTCTCTTTTTTTTTTTTTTTTTTTTTGAGGCAGGGTCTCCCTGTATGCACCAGGATGGAGTGCAGTGGCACAATCACGGCTTACTGCATCCTCAACCTCCTGAGCTCAGGTGATTCTCCTGCCTCAGACTCCCAAGTAATTGCGACTACAGGCAGGCTATTTTTATGTTTTCTTTTAGATACCAGTATGCCAACTTTTTAAAAATATTTGGTGGCGGCTAGGCGCGGTGGCTCACGCCTATAATCCCAGCACTCTGGGAGGCTGAGGCGGGTGGATCATGAGGTCAAGAGATCGAGACCATCCTGGTCAATATGGTGAAACCCCGTCTCTACTAAAAACACAAAAATTAGCTGGGCATGGTTGCACACGCCTGTAGCCCCAGCTACTGGGGAGGCTGAGGCAGGAGAATTGCTTGAACCCAGGAGGCGGAGGTTGCGGTGAGCCGAGATTACGCCATTGCACTCCAGTCTGGGTAACAAGAGCGAAACTCCGACTCAAAAAGAAAAAAATTTGGCATGTCTTGGCCAGGTGCAGTGGCTCACATCTGTAATCCCAGCACTTTGGGAGGCCAACGTGCATGAGGTCAGGAGTTCAAGACCAGCCTGACCAAAATGGTGAAAACCCTGTCTCTACTAAAAATACAAAAAAATTAGCTGGGTATGGTGGCGGGCGCCTATCATCCCAGCGATTCAAAAGGTGGGGGCAGAGAATTGCTTGAACCCAGGAGGCAAAGGTTGTGGTGAGCCAAGGTTGCACCCCTGCACTCCAGCCTGGGTGACAGAGTGAGACTCAATCTCAAAAAATAAATATAAACAATAAAAATATTTGGCACGAATCAAAACATTAAAAATCATTCTGTCTAGGTGGTGGGTTCATTCCAAGTGTTCCTTGTAAAATTCCTTCCCCCTTTTCTTTTTTTGAGATAAGAGTCTCACTGTGTCACCCAGGCTGGAGTGCAGTAGAGGCTCACGGCAACCTCTGCCTCCCGGGTTCAAGTGATTCTGGTCAGGCTGGTCTCAAATTCCTGACCTCATGATCTGCCCGCGTCAGCCCCCCAAAGTGCTAGGATTACCAGTATGAGCCACCACACCCAGCCTTTTTCTCCCCCTTTTCACATGCATGAACTTTTCTTAATAAAAACTGAGGCCAAGTACAGTGGCTTACCCCTGTAATCCCAGCACTTTGGGAGGCTAAGGCGGGAGGATCATGAGGTCAGGAGATAAAGACCAGCCTGGCCAATATGGTGAAACTCCACCTCTACTAAAAATACAAAAATTAGCCAGGCGTGGTGGTGCATGCCTATAGTCCCAGCTACTCAAGTGGCTGAGACAGGAGAATCGCTTGAACCTGAGAGGCAGAGGGTGCAGTGAGCCGAGATCACACCACTTCAGTCCAGTCTGGGCAACAGAGCAACACTCCATCTCAAACACAACACAACACAACACTACACAACACAACACTGAGTGGGGTGAGGGGTGGAACTACCTACTCATATCTTAGCTGTGATATTAGTACTGCTACATTCTGCCGTATCTCTTTGGCATTTACTAAATAACCGGTAACCTTGTTGGCTGAGTTTCTTACTGATTTGTTCCTAGGAGCAATTTTCACATAGCTTGTACATATACATTGCTTTTTTTTTATGCAGTCATTTTCACTTAAGATGTTGCACAATAGTTAAAGAACAACTTAATCTAAGGTAGATTATGTAGACTACCAAGGAGGTACCTTGCCTTCTTCCATTAATGCATTATTTGACATCTTGGTAACATAGGTGGTTTCTCTACCTTGTAGTAATTGTGTTGGTAACATGATTTTTGTACACTCAATAGGTTTTACTTAACACTGCAGGCTCATACAGAACTATTAGCAATACCCAGTCTCTTGTCTTGTTCTTCCATCCATAGTATGGGAGTATCAGATAAATACCCGTCTGGGGGGAAGGAGATTATTTCTTAAATCCTAGCATATATGGTAGTGTATTTTACCCTAAGGCCCTATATGATCAGCTAGTCAATAAAAATCTCTATGACTGTAAAAGCAAGACACAGACAGACCTTTTAAAGCAATGTACTATTTAAAAGCAGCAAAAAGAATCTTGCAGATACACCTGTCTACTTTTAAGCTATTTAGTGGACAGCAAACGTTGCCCATCTTCATCTCAAAGAAAATTAGAAAAAGATCTGTTTTCTAAAACTCTCCTGACATACTTGGTTCTTGAAGCTCTGAATTCCTCTGTCTTGTTCTTTCATAGCTGTAAAGTCCAGAAATGAAGAATGAAGAATCTAGAAATGAAGAATTTAGTATCTAAAGTTTTCAATTTACTGCCAGTACATACCTGCCTAAAAATCAACATAAAAAGAACATTTGGAACAGGAAAAATGTTTTATAGAAAACAAACATTTTTAGAATATCACTTTCTTGTTCTAGGATAAAAAAAATAAACAATGATAATCCTCAACATAACTGGTAATTAGGTTTTCAAGTTACCTCAATTTTTGGCTCTAAAACCTACAGGGCTGAATACTTAATCTGTGTATAAAACTAATTATAGTTAAACATGTAATAAGCTTTTATTTATCCAGTCTTTGCACAGCTCATTTTGTCCTCCACAGCATTTAACTGTTGTAGTAACACATATGTATAAGAATCATATGGGCCGGGCGCGGTGGCTCACGCCTGTAATCCCAGCACTTTGGAGGCCGAGGTGGGCGGATCACGAGGTCAAGAGATCGAGACTATCCTGGCCAACATGGTGAAACCCTGTCTCTACCAAAAATACAAAAATTAGCTAGGCGTGGTGGTGCGTGCCTGTAGTCCCAGCTACTCGGGAGGCTGAGGCAGGAGAATTGCTTGAACCCGGGAGGCAGAGACTGCAGTGAGAAAAGGTTGCGCCACTGCACTCCAGCCTGGAGACAGAGCAAAACTCTGTTTCAAAAAAAAAAAAAAAAAAAAAGAATTATATGGGTTTTAAATAGTCTTAATAACCTAACATTTCCAAACTCAAAATACTTTCCTCTTGTTTGGCAACAAATCCTGTATCAGGAAGCACCCAAATATTAGTTCTGTGCTCTTTACTAAAACAACTAAAGGAAACAACAAGTTCTCTCTTTTAAAAGGGTTCAATATTCAGGTGGCCCTTTCCCAAGAAAAGTATCTACTGTGACGGAAAGCTTTTCTTCAATGACAGTTGTGTGTTGTCTAAATTCCAATTCTAAGCTCTCAATTTATTTTAACTGTGCTAAAACCTAGCAATAGGTTAGTGTCTCCCTTCTGCTCTCCTCCCCTTGGTTACATATAAAAATGTTTTTCAGCCAGGCACGGTGTCTCACGCCTGCAATCCCAAAACTTTGGGAGGCTGCGGTGGGTGGATTAAGAGGTCAGGAGTTCGAGACCAGCCCGACCAACATGGTGAAACCCTGTCTCTAAAAAAAATACAAAAATTATCTAGGTGTGGTGGTGTAATCTCAGCTACTCAGGAGGCTGAGGCAGGAGAATCCCTTGAACCTGGGAGGCAGAGGGTGCAGTGAGCCAAGACTGCCGCCACCGCACTCCAGCCTAGGCAACAGAGCAAGACTCCATCACAAAATACACACACACACACACACACACACACACACACACACACACATATATAAAAACAGAAATATATATATGTTTTCAGCCAGGAGCGGTGGCTTACACCTGTAATCCCAGCACTTTGTGGGGCTGAGGCACGTGGATTGCCTGAGGTCTGGAGTTCAAGATGAGGCTGGCCAACATGGTGAAACCCCATCTCTACTAAAAATACAAAAATTAGCCAGGCATGGCGGCACACGCCCGTAATCCCAGCTAACTGAGAGGCTGAGGCAGGAGAATTGCTTGAATCTGGGAGGCGGAGGTTGCAATGAGCTGAGATCATGCCACTGTACTCCAGACTGGTTGACAGAGATAGACTCTACCAAAAAAAAAACAAAAAAAAAAAAAACAACCATATATATATATATATATATTTTATGGATACAGCTTAATATCACAAAAAGTATACCAAAGTATCTATCAAAATGTTACCATATTGATATTATGACAAAGGCATCAACCAGCTCTAGGGTTTGTAAACAACCAGCTCTAAAGTTTGTATTTTACAGATACGGTCAAAACTGGCTAGAGAGAACTTTCTCAAGGCTACAGTTAGTAAGTATTCCAGTTAGGATTCACATTAAGGTTTTTTTGCTCTAGAACTCTTCCTCAAGTCACTGCCTCTTCCATCAACTTTGACTACTTATAAATTCCCCCGAAATTCCCAAAAGGAGTTAGATTTGAATGATCTAAAGAGCAGAAACAGGACTGACCGAATGATTCTCATTTTTTGGACTCTTAAAATTATTGAAGACGCCAAAGATCTTTTGTTTACGTGAATTTTATCTTTCCACATTTACCACATTCAAAATTTTTAAATTTTAATATTTATCAATATTTTAATACAAGCCCCATTACAAGTTAATATAAACATTTTCAACAAAAAATACTTCCCCTCCAAACAGTGAGAAAAGTAATATTGTTTTGAATCTTTGCAAATCTCTTTTATGTCTGACTTAATAGAAGATGGTTAGATTCTCACCATTACTTCTGCATTCAGTCTGTTGCTATATGTTGTTTTGGTTAAGCATATAACGAAAATCTAGTCAAAAAAGGGAGAGATATTTTGACCTTTTCAGATAACTGTGGATAGTAGTAAATACTAAAACTCCATAAATGGTAGTTTCTTATTTTTAAAAATAAATATAGACAGGGTCTCACTGTGTTGACCAGGCTCGACTCAAATTCCTGGGCTCAAATGATCCTTCTACCTTGGCCTTCCAGAGTGCTGGGATTACAGGAGTGAGCCACCCCACGCTAGGTCAAATGGTAGTTTCTTAAAGGATAGTAACATTTTGTAATCTGAAACCATATCAATCTACTTTTTTACTGTTAAAATCCATTGCTATATCTGGTAATTTCAAAGGATCTTTTACCTTTGCATGATTTTGCAACATCATGCATTGGTCATTTGCAAAACATAGGTTTACTGAGTTATGCCCATCTTCCAAATGACACATTTCATTATACAACATTTTTAAAAATTACAGTCCTTAACCACTGATAGCATAAGAAAAGTTTTTTAAGTACTAGGAAGCTGTCAAACTCCAGCTGTGAACTTTTTAAACATTCTAATTTTCACCCAAATTTTATCACTGGTAACAAATACTGTCAATTGTTTTCCTAAAAGTGACAAGCGCACTTCATTTTCAAGAAATATCTGCCAAATACGAAGTGCAAAAAACCAGTTTGCCAGTCATTCTTTCAACAAAAATGCTACTCCATGAAATAAGCCACTCACAATCCAATCTCACAAATGCTTCTCTCATGACAACAATCACCTCCATAGGCAGCACAAATGCTTTATCCATGTTTCTTGTTTCATCACAAATTCTTAAAAATGGAAAAGACATGCAGTCAAAAGCTAAGATTTAATAATACTAGGCCAGGCATGGTGGCTCAAGCTTGTAATCCCAGCACTTTGGGAGGCCGAGGTGGGTGATCACCTGAAGCCAGGAGTTAAGAGACCAGCCTGGCCAACATGAGGAAACGCCATCTCTACTAGAAACACAACCCGGGCCGGGTGCAGTGGCTCAGGCTTGCAATCCCAGCACTTTGGGAGGCCGAGGCGGGCGGATCACGAGGTCAGGAGTTTGAGACCAGCCTGACCAATATGGTGAAACCCCGTCTTAAAAAAACAAAAAACACAACCCAGGAGGCAGAGGTTGCAGTGAGTGGAGATCGTGCCACTGTATTCCACCCTGGGAGACAGAGCAAAACTCTGTCCCAAAAAAAGTAAAAACAGAAAAAAAAAAAAAAAAATCTTTACCGCTGCAAGGGCATTCTCAAGTAAGTAGTCTGGTGCCACTAACTTGCTTTGTGCTAAGGTACTACCAGGAGTTTTATCCAGCATCGCTTTTGAACAATCAGTGTGTCTGAGAAAAATACATGGCATCTTACTATTATTTTGAAAATAGTTATGACCTTGAGGCTCCCCTGAAAGGGTATGAGGAGATCCCCACGGGTCATCTGTCCACATTTTGAGAACTGCTTTCCTAGATTACACCACTAGTTCAAGATGGGAGTGGAAACTCTAACGAAATCACATTTGTCCCAAGAGTCCATTCTGTTACCTCCTTTAGTTTGACATACACCACCAACATAGCTCTGAGGAAATCAAGGGCACAAGCTGTCATTTAATTGTTTTAACATTTTGAACACTTTTATGTTAGACCAGTAATTCTCAAGGTAGTGCTTAATCAGTTTTCACTGTAGGACCGCTCATTTTAAAATGTAGAGATGACATTCCCCCTCTGCCCCATTCAAATAAACTTGGGGGATGAGGCCCCTCCAAACTGTACATTTAACAAACTTCAAGGTACTTTTCATGCACCACGAAGTTGAGAACAATTGTGCTAACAGTTCGAATTCAGAGTTCAAGCTCTCAGACCCTGAGAAACGAGGTCTCGAAATCCTGCCCCCGCTGTTTCCCTTTCATCCAGTAGGGTAAACTACTATAGAAGTAAAACCCCAGCCAGGTGCGGTGGGTCACGCTTGTAATCCCAGCATTTTGGGAGGCCAAGGCGGGTGGATCACCTGAGGTCAGGAGTTCGAGACCAGCCTGGCCTACGTGGTGAAACCCTGTCTCTACTAAAAATACAAAAACTAGCCGGGTGTGGTGGCACATGCCTGTAATTCCAGCTACTTGGGAGGCTGAGGCAGAATCACTTGAACCCGAGGGGCGGAGATTGCAGTGGGCAGAGATCGAGCTACTGCACTCCAGCCTGGGCGACAAGAGTGAAACTGTCTAAGAAAAAAAAAAAAGCAAACCCCATTTTTGTGGAGTTTTGAGCTGTGGTGAGATGTGTCTACGAGCATGGAAGGACCGGCTACCGCCTGCACTAAAACAGCAGCTGCTCTGAGATGGTACAACTGTATCTTAATTTCCATTTGGAAAATTGAAACTGGCCATCAAATGACTCTGAGGACTCTTCAGCACTACCTTTTTCTGAGCTAAGAATGTCTAAGACAAGTGAGCGAGAAACGTTCAGTGCTACTAGCAGTTTGAGGGAATCCCACACCTGGAGAGGAAAGACATCAGAACAACACGCAGAAAGAGGCAAAGCAAGTGGATCAATGACAGTACTGCTTTGCAAAAGGTGCCAAGAATCTAGAGAAAATAGTCCCCGGGATAAACATGGCGTCCACAGCGGCAGGACATAATCACCAGAAAATAAAAGATTCCCCGCCCCATCCCATTTTATAAATCACGGCGCCATCCCTAAAGCAATTTGGGGGCCCAGGGAGGAGACTTCGTAAACTAGCTACAGTGCACTAAGGCTTAGGATGTACTATTAGACCAAGCAGAGATTACATAACACAAGGGATCGGCTCAGCAATCACTCATTTTCCTCCTCCCGCTCAAAATGAGCGTCCCGCTCCCTCTCGGGGCGGGGGCGGGGCGGGAAGGGGCGCGCACCCCCATCCCGAGGGGCCGCTCCGCCACCGCCCGCCCCCTCCGCCGCGCGGCCTCGCCCCCTCGCCGGCCCCTCCCGCGGCGCCCCGCCGTCTCGCCGCCGCCCGCGCCCCCGCCCCTTCCCCAGCGGGCCGCGGGCCGCCAGCCGCGCCCGCGCCGCCCACTCCTCCGAGACGCCTCGCGCCGGGCGTGCGTGTGGACGTCGGGCTGTGTGCGGGACCGTGGGGCGCGAGTGCGCGCGCGCGCGCCGCGGCGGGCGCCGGGGGGCGGGGGCGGCCGGCCAGCCGGCAGGCAGGGGCCTCCGCCGCCGGCCCTTCGCGCGGCTCCCGCGGCTCGGGGCGCACGCACACACACTCGCGCTCGCGCGCCGCACCCCACGGCCGCCCCTGCCGCGGGCCGCGCCGCCGCTCGCGGTGGGCGGGGGCGCGCGCCGCCGGCCCCCCCGCCCCCACCCCCGCGCGTACCGGCCCATCCCCCTCTCATTGTCTGGCCTCGGGAACGCTTCGCCGAGCGAAAAGATAACGGAACCCCCGGGAGCAGGGGGTGGGGAGAGAGAAGGCTCGCTTGCTCACTCACCTCCCGTGGTCGTCGCCGCCGGTAGTCTGACCCGAGGAAGGCGCCGTCGCCTTAAAGGGACCTTGCACCCGGCGCCGGGAGAAGGGGGTGGGAGCAGGGGAGGGGACGGGGGCTTGGGGGGAGACGAAGAGGGAACCGTTGAAAGCTCGTCTCCCCAAGGGTGAAAGGAAGCCTCCCTCGGGTTCGAGTGATTTGGGGTGGATTTTTTTCCCGAGGGGGGCGGGGGGGGCCCCGAGGGAGGGGGGTGGGGGGGCCAAGGAATGCCGCTCCGTGTACGGGAGCTGGCGCGGGGGAGAGAGACGCCGACTCCCCCCACCGACCCTCTCGCCCCGCGGAGGGATACGGCTCGTCACTTCCGCCCTCCCCCTTTCACGGCCTCCCAATTGGTCAGAGCGCGATACACGTCATGGGCTCATCCAAACCCCTGCCCGGGCTTCTTTTCTAGTCAAGTTTGGCTGGGCCTGCAAATAAATAAATAAAAACATTTTTTATAATGAAAAAAGAACAATTAGCTTCAGAAGCTCTATCTAAATTTTGGTGAGAAAAATGAGACTCCCAAAGAAAATATTCTCCAATTTACTTGCCTAGACTTTCCAGGGAAGTGTTGGGAGACTCCCCCACTTTCCACTCAAGGCTTAGACCCAGTCAAGAGGGGGACTTCATGACACAGGCCAGGTGGTGAGGCCCAGTGGCACCAACAACTGTCATTGGAACAAAGAACAAAATGGCACTCACTCTTCCTCAAGAGACACTCGGCCAAGTAGCCTTGGGGCTGTGCCCTTGTTTAAGTGAAGAACTTTTAAAAGCCATTTTGACTCTCAAGTCCTTCTGGATCTTGGAAAGAAGTGGCACACGATTGTTAATCAAGGCAATTATTGTGATGGAAACTGCTTTGCTCCCACTGTGAGTAGATTCAGCAGAAATCTCCAGTTCTAAGAAACCACACACAATCCACATCCATTTGCTTTTTGCTCCAATCAAGGCTGAGATGGGTTGGCTCAAAGAAATTGGCTAGTCCACTCATGATCAGCCACCTGTTTATTCTTCCCCAAACAAAAACTAACCTCTTCTCATGTAGCTAAGAAATTTTGTCCTTTGTTGCTTTCTGAGATGATAAAAATTTAGTATTTTCTTTGAATATTTGAAAATGTTTGCTCTTTAAGCAATACACAAATATTTGCTCCAAACCAAATGTGAAATCAAGGCACTTGGTGCAGAAAGGGGGAGATACAGAACTATATTTATTCGTTCTCTTTATATACATACTCCAAACCACTGGACTGTGAAAATAGGCAGTGGAAGTAGGCATTCCAATTTGTATGCACCTGCCCGTGTGTGTGAGTGTGCACGTGTGCACACTCTGTCATCACCCAGTGACACACACACTGTCATCACCCAGTTTCATTCCATTTCATACCAAAACCATGTGAGTGATTTCCACTAGTATGGGATGCTTAGGAAGGACTTCATTATTTGAATGAGAAGAATCACTAATCCTTCTGAAAATATTTCTGAAGACTTTTGAGACCTGATCTGGAGAAACTCACGGTAGGATTATGGGATCAATCACCAAAAGACAAACTACATAAAACTCAAATCCTGTTTTATGCTGTCTTGTAATTACTATAATTCATTACATATGTTATATTTGTGTATATTACATGTTACTTATCTTTGAAATATTCCAACATATTTTCCCATGCTCTGTGTGCCAATTTAGTCTCCCAGCCAATGAAATCAAGTGCAGACTATGCCATATACTGTTGACCAATAACCATTAGGATGGTTTATTGAAAATGGATCAGCTGGGCATAGTAGCTCACACCTGTAATCCCAGCACTTTGGGAGGCCGAGGTGGAGAGATCACTTGAGGTCGGGAGTTCAACACCAGCCTAGCCAACATAGTGAAACCCTGTCTCAAAATACAAAAAATTAGCCTGGTGTGGTGGCACGTGCCTGTAGTCCCAGCTACTAGGGAGGCTGAGACAGAAGAATTGCTTGAACCTGGGAGGCAGGGCTGCAGTAAGCCGAGATCTTGCCAGTGTACTCCAGCCTGGGTGACAGCAAGACTCCCTCTCAAAAACAAACAAACAAAAACAAAACAAAGTGCACCATGCATCCATTCATTCATTCAATAAATATTTATCAGGGGCTGGGCATGGTGGCTCACACCTGTAATCCCAACACTTTGGAAGGCCAAGGCAGAAGGATCACAGGAGTCTGAGACCAGCCTGGACAACGTAGCAACACCCCATTTCTACCAAAAAAATGTTTTTAATTAGTTGGCTGTGGTGTTCCTAGCTACTTTTGAAGACTTGGGAGGATCACTTGAGGCCAGGAGTTTGAGACTTCAGTGAGCTATGATGACACCACTGCACTCTAGCCTGGGGGGAACAGAGCAAGATCCTGTCCCAAAAAAAAAAATTGAGTACATGTGCTAGTAACTGTTATAGATGCCGGGAATACAGCAGCAACAACAACAACAAAAATCCTTGAATTTGTGGGATTTACACTCGAGAGAAAGACACATAAAATATACACATAAATTGTTCTATTATCTATTGTTAAATAATAAATGACCCCAAAACTTAGTGGCTTAAAACAACAATTTCATTATCTCTCATGGTTCTGGGAGGTAATTAGGCTAAGTTAAACAGTTCTCACTTGGAATTTCATATGCCGTGGCTAGGGCTGCAGTAGTCTGAAGAGCTTCCTTACATGCCTGGAAATTGAGGTTGACCGTTGGCTTGGACCACAGCTGGGGTTGTTGGCAGAACATTTACAAGTGGCCTCTCTGTGTAACCTGGGCTTCCTCGTATCATAGTGGCTGAGTTCAAAGACTGAGTGCCCCAAGAGGACCAGGCAGAGATCGCGACCTAGTCTCAGAGGTCATATAGTATCACTTCCATTACAGTTCCATTGCGGTTTCAGATGGATCCTCATCTTAGATCCTCATCTCTCAGGGGGAATAGTGGAAATATTACATTGGAAGAAAGTGTGTGGAATGGGAACTTTTTTGCAGCCACCTTGGAAAATGCAATCTGCTACACATTATGTAAATAAATATGTAATATATGAAATGGTGAGAGGTGCTATGGAAGGGAAAGGGCAGGATAGGGGAATTAGGAGTGTGGTGCAGAGATAGGGGCGGAGAAGTTGCTATTTTATGTGAGATGGTTGGAGAAGTGATCATTATTAAGGTGGCATTTGGGCAAAGACTTGAGGAAAGTGAAGCAAAGTTTAGGTTTTACTTGTAGTAAAAATGAAGCTGCTGGAGGATCCCAAACCACGTAGTGACGCGACGTTTTTAAAGGATCACTGTGACTGCTTATGAAGAATAACTAGTAGAGGCAAGGACAGATGCAGAGAGACCAGATAGGAGGCTATTGTAGTAATCCAGGTGAGAGATGATGGTAGCTTGGACCAGGATGGGAGTTGTGAAGCTGCTCCTTCAGCTGATTGAGTTCTGTGGTGTGTTATTTACTCCTCTGTAACCTATTTTTCTGTCATTTAGTTTGTGCCCTGGGAGACAGTTTCGACTCATAATGGCTAAGAAAATGAGTGATGGTGCTGTGCCTGCCACCAAGAAATAGAGGAAGACTATCATGCTGAATGTAAAAGTGGGAGTTTTGCAGGTTTTGGGGGCACCTTTGAGGAAATGGGTGAGGAAACAGAGAGTAAAGATCAACAAGCAATTAGGGAATGGAGTGTCTTTTGATGTTGTAAAATGTATCCTGGCTGGGCCTGGTGGCTCACACCTGTAATCCCAACACTTTGGGAAGCCAAGGCTGGAGGATCACAAGGTCAGGAGTTCGAGACCAGCCTAGCCAACATGGTGAAACCCCTGTCTCTACTAAAAATACAAAACATTAGCCTGGTGAGGTGGCGGGCGCCTATAATCCCAGCTACTCAGGAGGCTGAGCAGGAGAATCATTTAAACCCAGGAGACAGAGGTTGCAGTGAGCCAAGATTGCACCACTGCACTCCAGCCTGGACAACAGGGCAAGACTCTGTCTCAAAGAAAAAAAAGCGGGGGCGATCTTAACTGTGCTATAGAGGAGAAAACTGATGAACTGATAGCTGGAAGAAATGATCAGCAAAGCCTTATTATTATTATTTTTTTAGCTGGGATTACAGGCATGCATCACCATGCGTGGCTAATTTTGTATTTTTGGTAGAGACGGGGTTTCTCCATGTTGGTCAGGCAGGTCTTGACCTTCTGACCTCAAGTGATCCACCCGCCTCAGCCTCCCAAAGTGCTGGGATTATAGGCGTGAGCCACCACACCTGGAGGGCAAAGACATTTTATAACTTCAGAGGATTTCAAGGAAACTCTGCCACCTTACAACACTGGTGCAGCACTTCAAAAGAGACTATACGGTTAACACTTCCAGAAACGTATTCCATGTGCTAAAGAGGGAATGCCCATATTAATTTGGACTGTGTTGGAACATTTTGCTGTCTTCAGCTAAAACACAGGTTTCCAGAGTGAAGTAACAGAACTGATAGCTTTGGTCTCTCTTTTGGACCATCTGGATAATGGTTTGAACCATCTTGATAATGATTGCAAACCCAAGCAGTAGGACAAATAACCTGAATAAAATCCTTAGAAATCAATTCATATGTGCCTCTGTAACATACTGGGAAGGAGTCTGAAAGCCAATCCAGTCTGATATGTTGAAGAAATTGGATCCTAAACACTATCCCAGTCTTCAGTAGCCAACTTAGAAACTTGTTCTAAGAAAGAAAGTCAAAGGTTAATGCATGTCCCAAGCTGAGCTTTCACAGTTCGGTAGCTGGAGGGTGTTTCTTTTCTACAGTTTATGGAAATACTTGTTTGCTTCTTTGGCTTATGGTTTCTGCCATGAGTCGAAAATTGGGGCTGGGCGCGGTGGCTCATGCCTGTCATCTCTGCACTTTGGGAGGCCAAAGTGGGCAGATCACCTGAGGCCAGGAGTTCGAGATCAGCCTCCAAAGATCTTTAGTAGAGATGGTGGAACCCCATCTCTACTAAAAATACAAAAATTAGCTGGATGTGGTGGCCAGCGCCTGTAACCCCAGCTACTTGGGAGGCTGAGGCAGGAGAATCATCTGAACCTGGGAAGTGGAGGTTGTAGTGAGCTGGGATTGCACCGTTGCACTCTAGCCTGGGCAAGAAGAGTGAAAATCCAACTCAAAAAGAAAAAGAAAGAAAGAAAAGAAAGAAAACTGGAACTACCTGTAACTTGGAGAATGTCAAAGAAAAAGAAAGACAAATGATTTCAGCATGTCTTCAAAAGCAGAGTCGTAGATACCCTCCGTGGCATATGCAGACCTAATCACTTATCGTTTAGGTTCAGCGTGAGGTTGACTGGTATGTGTTGGGGCGGGGAGTAGAGGGGCTCAGATGGGGAGGTTAGTACGGGCAGAAATCAGCTTCGTAGGGGATAACGCCAGATTTGTTTAAGAAATGGGTATCCCACTCTCTATAACATACACTCAGGGTTGTCAAAGCTGGGAACTCAAAGAGAGCTACTCATTTCAAAAAACGTTAAGAGAAAAACAGTGGAGACGTTTTTGCCATCTGAGCAGCTCCCAGATGGAAAAGATGGACAGCTGATTGCACTGATCCTGGGATTCAGCATGTGTAAGTCAGCATGTGTGGTGGAAAAGAGAACACTGAAGTGCTTAACTTGACAGGCAAATTGGCATGAAATAAAGGGCAGGTGGAGATCTACATTTGACCAATGTCAAATAAAAAGTGGGGAGGTTAACAGCTGTGGCTGGATTTTATTTAGGAATATTATTTGCTAAATTCTTATGTTTAGAAGAGCTGGGGACTTTCCTAGAGACACAGGAGGTGAGAAAAAGCCTGAGGAAGTTCTCAGACTAGGTTTCTAAAGGAAGAAGAATTACTCATTAGCTTTCACTAAGAAGCAGTTAAAGTCTCTGTCTTCAAAATATATTTCGTAAGGAATGCGTGAGCAGCAACGTCATTGTCATCAAGACTTCACTGTGAGTTGCTGCATGGTCTCATAGGAGGTAATGATTTAGTTTAACTTTGAATTAAATTAATATTTTTAAGAGATCCCCAGAAGCAAAGCTATACTTGTCCAATGTAGATTATTTCTATGGAATTGACTAGGTATGATTATCAAGTAATTAAATTGACTCCATAAAGCTTCATGGCAAAATAAATTGGATGATTTTATAGACATGCTTGATATATGAGTTGTTCATGATAATGGATTGTAGAGTAAAACATAATAAAAAGTTCCTTTTCCTCTAGCATACATACATTATTTTTTATTTTTTATTATTTATTTATTTTTTTTTTTAAAGATGGGGTTTCACCATGATGGCCAGGCTGGTCTTGAACTCCTGACCTCAGGTGATCCACCCACCTCGGCCTCCCAAAGTGCTAGGATTACAGGCGTGAGCCACCACGCCCGGCCATACATTATTTTTAAATTTAGTAGTGTTTGCATTGTAATTTATTTTATTTTTTTCTTTTTTGAGACGGAGTCTTGCTTTATCACCAGGCTGGAGAGCAGTGGTGTGATCTCTGCTCACTGCAACCTCTGCTTCCTGAGTTCAAGCAATTCTCCTGCCTCTGCCTCCCAAGTAGCTGAGACTACAGGCACACGCCACCACGTCCAGCTAATTTTTGTATTTTTAGTAGAGACGAGGTTTCCCCATGTTGGCCAGGATGGTCTCAATCTCTTGACCTTGTGATTCACCCGCCTCAGCCTCCCAAAGTGCTGGGATTACAGGCGTGAGCGACCGCACTTGGCCAGTATTTGCATTTTATTATAGTCATGAATAATTTTCAGTTTGCAATTGTGGACAGTAAATAGCTTTCCAATTCATTTTTTTGAAGGACATGAGGATTAATATTGTTTTACACATGAGAAGACTGAGGTATCATTCAGAATTAAATTTTTTAAAGGTTTATGAAGTCAGATCCTTTTGGGTCTTCTCTTATTATTGAATATGTACAACAGGAGTTAGATATGGCAAGGGGACCATCTCCCATGGCAGCCAAAGATCCATTTTTAATGCCTTTTCTGTTACCTGAAACATAAAGGTAATAAAATCTGACAATGTGAGAGTGCCACGATTCACCAGTTTTATCATTTTGTAGGAGGAAAATGATTTAACTTTCATTCATCCAGAAAATAATTCTCATTTCTCAGTTTGCATGTAAATGTAGCTGTGTGTATAAGTGCTGTGTATCGGCCGGGCGCAGCGGCTCACGCCTGTAATCCCAACACTTTGGGAGGCTGAGGCGGGCGGATCACAAGGTCAAGAGATCGAGACCATCCTAACCAACATGGTGAAATCCTGTCTTTACTAAAAATACAAAAATTAGCTGGGCGTGGTGGCATGCACCTGTGGTCCCAGCTATTCGGGAGGCTGAGACAGGAGAACCTCTTGAACTCAGGAGGTGGAGGTTGTAGTGAATTGAGATGGTGCCACTGCACTCCAGCCTGGTGACAGAGCAAGACTTCGTCTCAAAAAAAAAAGAAAAAAAAATGCTGTGCATCACATGTGATGAGTTTCCTCTTTCCTATGCATCTTGCTTCCTGAAAGGCTCTGATCTCTTTTTCTCCTATTCAGAGATCTTATTCCTGGCCTAGAAAAGTGAACCTTAACCTTTTCTGCATCATGATCCCCTCAAAAATTTCTATAAAAGCTATGAATTTTCTCCCCCAGAAAAATGCACATTTGTAGATATATACAACATTTTGCAAGCACTTTCAGACTTGAATCCTGTTTCTGGGCTCGTTCATGAACCCCACTGGACAAGATGCTTCTGGTCAGGCATGGTGGATCACACCTGTAATCCCAGCACTTTGGGAACCTGTGGTGGATAGATCACTTGAGGTCAGGAGTTCGAGACCAGCCTGGCCAATATGGCGAAACCCCACCTCTACTAAAAATACAAAAATTAGCCGGGAGTGCGGGTGCAGGCCTGTAATTCCAGCTACTCCTGAGGCTGAGGCATGGTAGGTGGAGGTTGCAGTGAGCTGAGATTGTGCCACTGCACTCCTCCCTGGGTGACAGAGCAAGACTGTCTCAAGAAAAAAAAAAGAGAGATGCTTCATTCCCTGTCTTCCTAGAGAAATGATACAGTTCTCAGTAGCCATAAATGAACATGTATGCCCAAGGAACTAGAGTTTCTTCTACTCCAACATGAGGCTTGTTTGTTAGTATTATATTTCTAAGTTACTACTATTATTTTACTTCTTTATCTTTGCCCGAGATGTTCGTCAACATCTAGGAAAGTCCAGGAACCTCTAGAACCCAAAAGATGACCAGGTAGTCTAGCTACTTCAGCCAGTTGAGTTGATGTAATTGGCATTAAGGAGGTTATTTTGATTCTCCAACATTGCAAGAACGGTAGCTCTCCTGGGATGCCTGCCTCTACTACATTGACTGTGGCTCACTGAATATTCATGTACTCTCATTTCCCAGCCTCCCTTGTAGCTGTATCAGGGCCTCAATATTGAATTCTTGTAAATGGGAATGCAATTGATGGATTACTTCTGGCCCAGGAATATTGCCAGGCTGGAGTGCAATGGCGCAATCTCAGCTCACTGCAACCTCCGCCTCCTGGGTTCAAGTGATTCTCCTCCCCCAGCCTCTCGAGTAGCTGGGACTACAGGCATGCGCTCCCATGGCCAGCTAATTTTTGTATTTTTAGTAAAGACGGGGTTTCATCATGTTGGCCAGGATGGTGTCTGTCTCTTGACCTCATGATCTACCCACCTCAGCCTCCCAGAATGCTGAGACTACAGGTGTGAGCCACCATGCCCAGCCAACTGCCCTTCAATTCCCTCCTCTTTTCCCATGAAATGAGATGGTAGAACCAGAGTGTGAAAGCATTCTAGATTCCTGAGTCACCCCATGGAGTAGAGTTGAACTAGTGAGTTGCCCAGAATACATCAGACTTTACCAGAATAACAACAAAAAAACTTTATTGTGCTAAATCACTGAGATTCCAGGATTACTTTATCAATGCAGGAGAGCCTAATTATACTGACTAAAAAACTGGTATAAAGGTTGGACTGAAAAAAATAAGTTCCCAGGACACTTTATGGTTAAGAATAAGAGACAAGGCCAAGTGCAGTGGCTCACACCTATAATCCCAGAACTTTGGGAGGCCAAGGAGGGAGGATTGAGTCCAGAAGTTCAAGACCAGCCTGGGCAACATAATGAAACCCTATTCTCTACAAAGAGTAAAAGGTTAGCTGGGTGTGGTGGTGTGTGGCTGCAGTCCCAGCCACTGGAGAGGCTGAGGCAGGAAGACTGCTTGAGCCCAGGATTTTGAGGCTGCAGTGAGCTATGATCGTGCTGTTGCACTCCAACTGGGGTGGCCGTGTGAGACCTGTCTCTCTCTTTTTTTTTTTAGAGATGGGGTCTCACTATGTTGCCCAGGTTGGAGTGCAGTGGCTATTCACAGGCGTGATCCCACTACTGATCAGCACGAGAGTTTTGACCTGCTCCGTTTCCGACCTGCGCCGGTTCACCCCTCCTTAGGCAACCTGGTGGTCCCCCGCTCTGGGGAGGTCACCATATTGATGCCGAACTTAGTGCAGACACCCAGTCGGCATAGGGCACTACAGCCCAGAACTCCTGGGCTCAAGCAATCCTCCCACCTCAGCCTCCCGAGTAGCTGGGACTATAGGCACGTGCCACCGCGCCCGGCGAGACCTGTCTCTAAACAAAACAAAACATAGCAAAAAAGAATGAGAGACGACATGGTAAACTGGGTGGAGCGTGATATTAGTTGCATAATATATAAATACCTTACAGTAGTTACCCCATAAATGGTAGCTTTTTCTAATAGTTCTTAAGATATCCTATATTGCAATATAAATATTTTATGGGACATGAGAAATTTTGACTATACTCATGGGTGATAGGCTCCCTTTTCTGATTCTTTCTGAGATTTTTAAAAAATATCTTTTCCAAATACTTTGGGTTGGCCGGGCATGGTGGCTTGCGCCTATAATCCCAGCACTTTGGAGGCTGAGGCGTGTGGATCACCTGAAGTCAAGAGTTCGAGACCACACTGGCCAACATGGTGAAACCCTGTCTCTACTAAAAAAAAAAAAATACAAAAATTAGCTGGGCCTGGTGGCGTGTGCCTGTAATCCCAGCTGCTGGAGACTCGCTTGAACTCCGGGAGGCAGAGGTTGTAGTGAGCCAAGATCATACCACTGCACTTTAGCCTGGGCAACAGAGCAAGACTACGTCTTAAAAAAAAAAAAAAAAGTACTTTGGGTCTTGGGCTCAAGCATCTTTTATAAAATTGCTTGAAGTAATAACTTCCAAGAAATAAGTAGTTATTGTTCTTAATCAGTCAAGCATTTAGTAAAAGCCTACTATTTCTTCTATGTGTTAATTAACAAAATATCACAATGGGTAACATAATATTGCCAATTTGTGTGGCCCAGGCAACTAAAGAATACGACATATAAAATGATGCGTGTGAGACAGCACCTTCTGAGAAGAGATAGGAAAGGTCTGTGTAGGCTTAAGTCTTTGGTGAAAAATTCTTGAAAGGAGTGGGCTCAGACTTTGTCTTAAAGAAGGGGTAGGAGGGGCCGGGCGCAGTGGCTCACGCCTGTAATCCTAGCACTTTGGGAGGCCGAAGCGGGCGGATCACGAGGTCAAGGATTGAGACCATCCTGGCCAACATGGTGAAACCCCGTCTCTACTAAAAATACAAAAAAAAATTAGCCGGGCATGGTGGTGCCCGCCTGTGGTCTCAGCTACTCAGGAGGCTGAGGCGGAAGAATCGCTTGAACCCAGGAGGCGGAGGTTGCAGTGAGCCAAGATTGTGCCACTGCACTCCAGCCTGGCGACAGAGCAAGACTCTGTCTCAAAAAAAAAAAAAAGAAAGGGTAGGAGGACTGGGCTTGGTGGCTTACACCTGTAATCCCAGCACCTTGGGAGGCTGAGGCGGGCGAATCACGAGGTCAGGCATTTGAGACCAGCCTGGACAACATGATGAAACTCCGTCTCTACTAAAAATGCAAAAAATTAGCTGGGTGTAGTGGCAGGCACCTGTAATCCCAGCTATTCAGGAGGCTGAGGCAGGAGAATCACTTAAACCCGGGAGGCAGAGGTTGCAGTGAGCAGAGATTGAGCCACTGCACTCCGGCCCAGGAGACAGTGAAAGACTCTGTCTCGAAAAAAAAAAAAAAAAAAGAAGAAGAAGAAGGAGTAGGATGTAGACAAGTGAGAGAAAAGAAGAAAGGCATTCCAGGTGAGCAGCAGATTGGTAAAGTTCCTGATAAAACCCACAAAGGGGCCAGGCACAGTAACTCACGCCTGTAATCCCAACTGAGGTGGGCAGATACATGACTACACTTTTCCCTTTCTCCCTTTTTCTCTTACCCCTTCATCTTCCCACTATCCCCCAGACCCAGAAAACACAGGCTTTCCCTCCTCTGCCCATCACGTTCCTCTACCATTGAGTGGCAGGCATCCTGCAGTCACATGTAGAGAGTGTAACTTCTCTGCCTTTTGGGAGAACTCAGTGAGAAATCCTGTTTCTACTAAAAATACAAAAATTAGCCAGGTGTGGTGGCAGGCACCTGTAATCCAGCTACTCAGAAGTCTGAGACAGGAGAATAGCTTGAACCCTGGAGGCGGAGGTTGTAGTGAGCCAAGATTGCTCTGCTGCACTCCAGCCTGGGTGACAGAGAGAGACTCTATCCCAAAAAAACAAACAAAAAACCTTCAGGTTTTCGTATAACCTATGCGGGAGGATAAAATTTTAGAAATAAATAATAAGGGGGCCGGGCGCGGTGGCTCACGCCTATAATCCCAGCACTTTGGGAAGCCGAGGTGGGTGGATCACTTGAGGCCAGGAGTTCGAGACCAGCTTGGCCAACATGGTGACACCCCGTCTCTACTTAAAAAAAAAAATTAATAATAATAAGGGAAAAAAGATGAGGAAAAATTAAAAGTTTAAATTAAAGTAAACTAGATTCATGGGGGTATCTGACAACATGGTAGTCCAGCAACCCAGATTTCTCTGGGAGTGCACTGGAGGCAGACCTTTCAGGCACATTTGTAATATGTCCACTGCCCAGGGGACAGGATAGAGGAAGAGCTCCCAAAAAGGGGAACTTGGCAGAATTGCCTTTGTATTTTAAGTTATAGCTTTCTTTACTGAAATAATAGCTTTAAAGAGACAAATTATTCACAAATCATTAGCATCAAATGTTGAGATGGGAAAATGATAAGCAGGAAAGGTAATTAAAGCCTGTACTATTCTTAAAATGAAATACTGTCTAAGCATAGATGAATAAATTAGATGACTTTTCAACCTTTCCAATCTAAGCATCCTTTAAAAGTTCCACTGTCTAGCATAGTGGTTTTTAAACATTTTTTGACAGCCACCCACAGTAAAAAGTATATTATACAGATTGACTGGTTCACACACAAACACACAGTACTTTTTCGTGATTCAGGTTTCATGAAAGACTACTGATCCTCACTGTGTGATAGCTTTCTATTCTCTTTTATTATACTTTTTTTTTTTTTGAGACAGTGTCTTGCTCCGTTGCCCAGGCTGAAGTGCAGTGGCTTAAACATGGTTCAGTGCAGCCTCGAACTCCTGGACTCTAGCGATCCTCCTGCCTCAGCCTCTGGAGTAGCTATACCGCAGAAGTGCATCACCACACCCGGCCTATTTTATTTTTTATCTGTAGAGATGGAATCTCACTATGTTGCTCAGTCTGGTCTGCAACCTGGGGCCTCAAGTGATTCCTCCTGCCCCGGCCTCCCAAAGTGCTGGGATTACCGGAGTGGGCCACTATGCCCAGCCCTTTTTCCTTCATTCCATCCTCTTCTTCCTTCCTAACATTCCTTGCCACGCTAATTTTGCCACCCACAATTTGAAAAATATAGGTCTAGTGGATTATCCCAATCATTATTTCTGCGGGTTAGCTTGCCTTTACAGAATACGATAAAATTCAGCAAACTGCCTGAAAGAGCAGTTTCTAGATTTGACTTCTACCTCTAGGGTTTATGAAGTCATTCTCAGGCGACCTTAATGTCCCTATACGTGAACCTCACGACATGGGATCCCGGGATAGGGAACAATAGATAACATGAGAATCAACAGAAAGAACTGCAAAGTCTGAAGACAAGAATCATTTGTCTAGTGGAGTCTGTTTTATAACCATCTTTAAAAAATCTCCATTTAAGATATTTAGCTTCCACGTGCACTTTGACCAATGAATCCAACAAACCAAACTCTGGCTTGGGGGCCCAGTTACTCATTTTCAGGGAAGGAGACCTCCGTTTTTAGAACCAGGGCTCTCGTGGGTCCCTCCCACGGCCGCAGCCCTTCTCTGGCCTCGGGTAACTTTTCCCTCCAGTTGGTGGAAGGTTACATTAGAAGAAAATAGTCCCTACCGTCTAGAAACTTTTCAGGGAAAAAGAGGGCGTCGGACGTGTGTGGGTGGGTCGGTGGGTATACCGCGAAGGGACAGCTGGAGCCACGAACGCGCTGGGCCCTCGGCGCGTCGGTGCGGAGGGCGCGGGGCAGCAGGGGGCGCGGGGCTGCAGGCGGCACTGGGGAGCAGGGGTGAAGAGCCCTGAAGTCCAGAAGAGGGCCGTGTCGCCCTGCGCTCCTCTGCGAGCGCCCGCAGCCCCGGAGGGAGCGGGGAGGCTCTGGCGGGTGGAAGCCGAGGTCAGCTGAACCCTCGAGTGGGCTTGGGTTTCCAGGAGCCGCCTTTTCTTATTGAGCATTTCTCTTTGTCATCATGATCTCTTGGCCTCGGACTGCGTTAAGGGAGCCATAGTAGGCGTGCAGAAAATGAAGTGACCCGGAGGAAAAAAAAATGTGATGTTTAAAATATAGTTTTTCCTACTTCCTTTTTCTATCTCAAATGAATTTAGATGTAAATAACATTTTAACAGGCCCCAAGATCAGGCTCCCGGGCTCTGTCTTCTGCTCTCAGTTGACACTAGAATAAGATTTTGGTGTGGTAAGTAATTTTGCCAGATAGAGGCCTCGTCCCCAAAACCTCATCCTGGTGAGTGATGAAGATTTTTGTAGGTGATGAATTTTGAGTTTTTGTTTTACGTCATTCTAATCTAATACATGTCCCTGCTTCCAGTGTGTAAGATTATACCTGGTCCAGTCCAGGTTTGATTCAGATTATTTAAAAAATTTCAAAAACAAAGAAACCAAAAAAATTTCAGTGCAAGTAATTTATGAGCTTTATTGAGATTTAGGAAATTTTGCTTTATTGTTCATGCATTTTAAGTATTTTTTTGCTGTGTTCTTAGCGTAGATAGAAAGCAACCTCTCACTGTCTACCGGTTGGCCCTGTCAACAAGCATTTGGGAAGTGCTTAGATAGATCAGAATGATGTTGAGTACTACAAATTAAACAATCTGATGTACTTGTTAATTTCATTACAAACAGCAGTTAGGATTTCACTTACATATAGTTGGTACCATGCTGTCTATCAGAAATCTTTGTAAATATAAACTCCTTAAATGTAGGGACACAGTTTTATTCTTCAGTGAAAGGAAGCTAATCTCCTTTTGGTGTTGTGCATTTAAAAGGATCTAGGATGTAAGAGGCTCATTAAATGATAGCTGTTAGTATTATTTATCTTGATATCTTCCAAAGGGCTTTGCACATCGCGAGCACTAGTTAATATTGGTTGAATGAATGAAGGTTCCATGTCCCATACAGCAGTATACACAGAGAAAACACCAGGCTGGGGACTCTAGCACAGTGATTTCATTTCATCAGTGAAGCTTTGTGTAGAGGTGTCCCTCCTGCAGCCCTTTTATCAGATGTAGGCTCCCTTGACCTTGGATTGTGGACCACTTAAAATTTTCAGGGGAAAAAAGTGTGCCCAATTAGCTAGTAGGGCCTAACCTCTTGTCAAGATGGAACTTGAGAAGTTTGTCTAAGTATGGAAAAGCTAAGCTCACTTGACGCAGATCACGGGAAGAAAGATTTCTACATGTTATTCAAGTTATTCACGTCAAAAGCGATTAGGGGGCCCCAGCTTCCATTACATCATTCATTAGGAAAATGTGTGCTGGAAGCTCTGCAAATCACGTGATTTGATGGAGGCTTTAAGACTGGATTTCTTGTGAGTCTGCCCTTGGCCATATTCAGTTTTCAGTATGCCTGGAAAAGACTGAAGCAGAACATGGAGATCTAGTTTATGTTAATGCTGTCAGACGGCTAAATGGTGGAAACGTATTGAAGAGATTTACTGAGCTGTTTCCTTAGATTGAAGACTTTAGTGAATTAATTAACAGAGTTCTGAGAGATACAACATGCCAGACCCCTACTGACTCATAAGAGTGTACTTTCTCACTGATGTGATGTGACAGCTGAGCACAGTATATGTAAAGCTGCAGGGGAGTAATACAAGAGCAGTGCGGATGTGTTCTAAGACATGCAGGTGTTCAGATGAGAACTGGCCGTGACAACGGACTCAGCCAGGCACTGGACTCATTTCCTTTTGCTTAAGCACCTTGAGCTCAGTAGAAGCACAGACTTTGACAAGGTGCTGAACCGTTTGGTAAAAATGAAGTCACAATTTTGGAAGAGCTTCACCGATTTTGATGTGTAGTAGGTATTGTTTCACGTTTTAGCTGTTGTTTTTAGAATGCTCACCTTAAGATGGTTCTCAGTTATCATGCTATATCTGTGCCACGCCGTTTCTAGAGCAATTATCTTAGCTGAAAGTGAACTACACCTATAAGAAGACAAATATCCCCGTAAAGACATTTGTAGATGAATTGTGGAAGTATTCTAAAACTTTTGGCCAGATTTTGGGGAATGTTTGGGTCTAGCTGGTACAGAAAGTCCGTTCTGTTTTATGAAAATAGCAACACTGAAGTGAAAAGATATCGTTAATATATACCTGTAACCTGTAGTCAGAAACTGAGTGTGCCCTGGCAGATTACAATTTATTTATTCACTCAATGCATATTTATTGAGTACTAGGCCTTGGAGATTCCTCACTTCTTACAGTCTGTAACAGTGCCTTCCATAGGAAGGTAATGAGAGCCACATATGTAATTTAAAATTTTCTACTAGCCACATTAAAAAATTAAAAAGAAACTGATAAAATAAATGTTAATAATATTAATATATTTTATTTTGCCAAATATATCTAAAATATTATCCTAATATGTAATCAATATAGATTTATTGTTGTTTTTTTGTTTTGTTTCGTTTTTGAGACAGGGTCTTACTCTGTCACCGAGGCTGGAGTGCAGTGACACAATCATGGTTCACTGCAGCCTCCACCTCTGGGCTCAGGTGCTCCTCCCATCTCAGCCTCCCAAGTAGCTGCGACCACAGACATGTGCCACCGGCTAATTTTTTGTATTTTTTGTAGGGACGTGGTTTCCCATGTCGCCCAGGCTGGTCTCTAGCTCCTGGGCTCAAGCGATCCACCTGCCTTCAAGTGCAGGGATTACAGGCATGAGCCACTAGAAATTATTAACAAATTATTTTACATTATTTGTTTTGAATTAAGTTTCTCGAATGTACTGATAGCACATCTCACATTACAGTAGTCACATTTTAGGTACTCAAAAACTACATGTGATAAATGGTTACCATACTGGGCAGTCTCTGTCTAGAGAGAAATACAGATGTGTAATGTGTAAACAGGTAATTTTTTTTTTTTTTGAGACAAGGTTTCACTCTCCCAGGCTGGAGTTCAGAGGCTCAGTGCAGTCTCTATCTCCTGGGCTCAAGCGATCTTCCCACCTAGCCTCCCCAGCGTCCTACCCCAGTAGCTGGGACTACAGGCGAGCACCACCAGGTCCAACAAATTTTTTTACTTTTTGTTGAGATGCGTTTTCACCATGTTGCTTAGACTAGATAATTTCAGCTAAATGTAATAAAGGCTGTGATGAGGAAAGTACACTTGTCATACAATGAGAGCATTAAAAAGGGGTTTAGTCCTTCAGTTCTCCCTCCTAAAAATCTTTTAATTCTCTCTGCCCCTTTGCATCCTGCCTGCCAGGATTTTAACTGCCCAGGCTGGAGTGCAGTGGCACGATCTCAGCTCACTGCAACCTCGGCCTCCTAGGTTTAAGTGATTCTCCTGCCTCAGCCCCCCGAGTAGCTGGGACTACAGGTGCCCGCCCCCATGCCTGGCTATTTTTTGGACTTTTAGTAGAGATGGGGTTTCACCATATTGGGCAGGCTGGTCTCAAATCCCTGACCTTGTGATCCATCTGCCTCTGCCTCCCAAAGTGCTGGGATTACAGACGTGAGCCACCGCGCCCGGCTAGAGTGAGTGTTTAAAAATGCCCATCAGATCATGTCATTCCTCTGTTTAAAACCTTAAATATGTGATGAATACACATCGGACAAGTGTGAGATGATGTACATAAAGCGCCCGGCCCAAAAGTTCTCACTAAGTTTAGTTCTCCTCAATTCTCCCCTTCACCCTCCTCTTTCTGCCTCTTACTTTCCTCCCCAGCTCCTTCCTCTTATCACCTGTCAGTCGTTTATCATCTGAATTTCTTTTTTTTCTTGCCTTTCATTTGCTTTTCATTTTCTTTTCTTCCATCTTTACTTTCTCTCCTTCTTGCTTTAGTTTAATATAAAATTTAAATAGATTTAAAAATTCATTCTTTAGTTATTTACTTCTGAGTTCCAAGTTTCTCATTTAAAAATTAAAAGAGCTTAGGAAATAGGTGTAAAACAAAACAAAACAAAATTAAAAGAACTTGGCCAGACATGGTGGCTCACACCTATAATTCCAGCACTTTGGGAGGCCGAGGTGGCAGATCACTTGAGGTCAGGAGTTCGAGACCAGCCTGGCCAATGTGGTGAAACCCCCGTCTCCACTAAAAATACAAAACTTAGCCGAGTGTGGTGGCACACACCTGTAGTCTCAGCTACTGGGGAGGCTGAGGCAGGAGAATCGCTTGAACTTGGGAGGTGGAGGTGGCAATGAGCTGAGATCATACCAAAGGACTCCAGCCTGGGCGACAGAGTGAGACTCCCCCCCCCCAAAAAAAAAAGAGCTTGACCTTTTATCAGGATTAAATTAAGATGCTTTTTACTTCAGCATTGTCTTCAGTTAACTTTTTTTGTAGGTTGGAGAGCTTCTCTGGAAAAATGTGTATAGTCTCCTAGAAGGAGGGAAACCATCCCTTTCACATTTTATAGGGGGAAAATGGTGCAGTCACCTACAAAGGGTCATGCGATGATTTGAAACTGGTCTGGAGAACCCAGGCTTTCACCACAGCCCTTCCTCTCTTAGGCAAATTTCTACCACCTGGCAGTAGAGCAGTGAGGCAAGTTAATTATTCAGTGTCTGTGGAGGTCAATAAATAAATGAAATATCTAATTAAATAAACTTTTGGAGTGCTGAAACATTTTTCTTAGCTTTGACCATTGCTCTGTGAACATCCAGAGCCTGTTTACCACATTCATTTCCTTAACTTTACACATTTCCTTCAGAGGACCAGTTCTCTTCCTTGAAGGAACAGCCAGTCTAGCCATACGGGCTGTTTCCTTTTAGTTCTGAGAAGGTGGATTTATGACCCTCTGTGTACTCATCTTTCTGTTTCTGTCTCCGACATAGACAACTCCGCCAGGTGCCAGCACTCCTTCCACCTCCGCTGAAAGCAAAGAGACATCCTGAAATTACAGAAGGAAGAAAGGAAGTTACAATTCAAGGACTTCTTGCTGCCAAGGCACAGTAGACACAAATACAGAACAAACGAGGGAGGATTTTAGCCTAGAAAATAAGTCTCACCTGGGCACGGTGGCTCATGCCTGTAATCCCAGCACTTTGGGAGGCCGAGGCTGGCGGATCATGAGATCAAGAGTTCGAGACCAGCCTGACCAACATGGCAAAACCCCCGTCTCTACTAAAAATACAAAAATTAGCCAGTCATGGTATCGCGTGCCTGTAACCAGCTACTCAGGCGGCTGAGGCAGGAGAATCACTTGAACCTGGGAGGCGGAGGTTGCAGTGAGCCGAGATGATGCCACTGCACTCCAGCCTGGGCGACAAAGTGAGACTCTGTCTCAAAAAAAAAAAAAAAACTATCTGTGGAGAAAAGATCCCCCTCATCCCAGGTCTGGCCCAAGGGAGGGCCTCCCTCCAGTAAGTCTTGGGCATTCAGATTCAGAATCAACTTACATTTGTTGAGCAGTTACTGTATACAAGGCAGCTCCATATACATTTTCTTCTATACCATTTTAATCTGAGAGAAGCCTTCCAACATTTTCCCAAATGGAATCTTATCTTAAAAGAGACTCTGCATGCTTAAACCAGCTACAGAGATACTTTAGTATGAAGGTGCCACCCACGCTGAAACATTTTTCTTAGCTTTGACCATTGCTCTGTGAACATCCAGATCCTGTTTACTACATTCCATTCCAACAGCCTGTTCTTAATCTCTCACTTCAGACATTTACTGAGCTCTTTCTGAATAGAATTACTCTTGTGAAAGAAACAGTAGCAGCGTGTTATATTAGTTAGGATGGACTAATTGCTGTAACAAATAGACCCAAATAAGAATAATGGCTTTTCCGGGCATGGTGGCTCATGCCTGTAATCCCAGCACTTTGGGAGGCCAAGGTAGGAGGATCACTTGAGGTCAGGAGTTTGAGACCAGCCTGGCCTGCATGGTGAAACCCCCGTCTCTGCTAAAAATAAAAAAAAATTAGCTGGGTGTGGTGGCCGGCACCTGTAATCCCAGCTACTCAGGAGGCTGAGGCAGAAGAATCACTTGAACCCAGGAGGTTCAGGTTGCAGTGAGCTGAGATCATGCCACTGCACTCCAGTCTAGGTGACAGAGTGAGACTCTGTCTCAAAAATAAATAAATTAAATAAAATAGAAAGAAAGAAAGAAAAAAAGAAAAAGAATAATGGCTCAAATACAGTAGACATTTATTTCTTGCCCCTTGGGTGGCAGGGCAGTTCTCCTCCATGCAGCTATTTCAGGAACTCAGGATATGAAGGCCTGTCATGCAAAAGGCATGCAAGAGCATATGCGGGAAAATTTGACAGGCCTAGAAGTCGGATACATCCCTCTAAATGGGTTCCAGAGATTGGTGTTGGTTTGTAAATAGTTTGTTACTGGTACCTGACAATATAAGAATAGAAATGGGCCGGGCACGGTGGCTCACGCCTGTAATCCCAGCACTTTGGGAGGCTGAGGCGGGTGGATCACCTGAGGTTGGGAGTTTGGACCAGGCTGACCAACATGGAGACACCCTGTCTCTACTAAAAATACAAAATTAGCCAGGCGTGGTGGCACATGCCTGTAATCCCAGCTACTTGGGAGGCTGAGGCAGGAGAATCACTTGAACCTGGGAGGCAGAGGTTGCAGTGAGCCGAGATTGCACCATTGCACTCCAGCCTGGGCAACAAAAGGGAAACTCTGTCTGAAAAAAAAGAAAGAAAGAAAGGAAGGAAGGAAGGAAGGGAGGGAAAGAAAGAACAGAAATGGAAAGTAAACCTTTAGAAAGCTTTATAGCAAGTTTGGGCTGGGCACAGTGGCTCATGCCGGTAATCCCAGCACATTGGGAGGCTGAGGCAGGCAGATCACTTGAGATTAAGAGTTCGAGACCAGTCTGGCCAACATGGTGAAACCCCTTCTCTGCCAAAAATACAAAAATTAGCTGGGTGTGGTGGTGTGCACCTGTAGTACCAGGTACTCAGGAGGCTGAGGCAGGAGAATCGCTTTGAACCTAGTAGATGGAAGTTGCAGTGAGATCACACCACTGTGCTCCAGCCTGTGCAACAAGATCAAAACTCTGTCTCAAAAAAAAAAAGTTGGCCAGGCATGGTGGCTCACGTCTGTAACCCCAGCACTTTGGGAGGCCGAGGCAGGTGGATCACTGGAGGTCAAGAGTTCGAAACCAGCCTGTCCAACATGGCGAAACCCGTCTCTACTAAAAATACAAAATTAGCCAGGCATGGTGGTGTGTGCCTGTAATCCCAGCTACTTGGGAGGCTGAGGCAGGAGAATCGCTTGAACCTGGGAGGCAGAGGTTGTAGTGAGCCAAGATTGTGCCACTGCGCTCCAGCCTGAGCAACAAGAGCAAAACTCCATCTCAAAGAAAAGAGAAAGTTTTATAGCAATTTTGATAGAGTAATTGTCTGTTGAATCTAAAATTTAAAAATTGGGGCTGCGTTCAGTGGCTCATGCCTGTAATCTCAGCACTTTGGGAGGCTGAGGCAGGCGAATCACTTGAGGCCAGGAGTTTGAGACCAGCTTCCTGACACGGTGAAACCCTGTCTCTACCGAAATTACAAAAATTAGCCGGGTGTGGTGGCAGCCACCTGTAATCCCAGCTACTCAGGAGGCCGAGACAGTGAACCTGCGAGGTGGAGGTTGCAGTGAGCTGAGATCGCACCACTGCACTCTAGCCTGGGCAACAGAGTGAGACTCCATCTCAAAAAAAAAAAAATTGGGCTTAATTTTCTTTTCTTTTTTTTTTTTACAATTCACATTTTATATTTAAAAAAAAACTGAACTCACTGCCTTCGGACTGTAGGAATATAAGGAAAAAGAAATTGAACTCACCATTGGTAAAGGGTCATCAAGTTTTTATGACAAAGGAAATAGATGCCCTGATATTAAAAAGACAACAAGAATTAAAAAGACCTTTAGTTCTCAGGAACCAGTACTAAAAAACTCTGATTCGAAACCCCCAGAAATGAGGGAGAGATGACAGATGAACTCTTTCAACCTGTGTTAACAAATAATGCAATCAGAGGGAAAGACGGGACAGCACAAAGAACAGCATCACCAATTTTAAGAGATGAGGGCGACGACCCTACCCAAAATTCACCACCTTTTTCTTGGAAGGGACCTGGAAATTAAGTACAACTTGAAAAACAGTGACTAAGAGAACATTTATATTAAATAACTCTTCCCTTAGATGTGGCCTGGCCACAGGACCAAATCTGTAAACATAGGGTAATTTTTTTTTTTTCTGTGGTAATGTAAAAAATCAGTTAAATTTCTGTTTTTCTTTTTCTCCTTTTATGATTTTTCATCATTCAGTTTAAAAAGTCAGATAATCTCGGCAGGATGCAGTGGCTCATGCTTGTAATCCCAGCACTTTGAGAGGCCAAGGAGGGCGGATCACCTGAGGTCAGGAGTTCGAGACCAACCTGGTCAATGTGGTGAAACCCCATCTCTACTAAAACTACAAAAATTAGCTGGGCTTGGTGGCAGGCAACTGTAATCCCAGCTACTCGGGAGGCTGAGTCAAGAGAGTCTTTGGGGGTGGGGGGTGTCAGGGAATCTCAAGAGACATTTTTTACTGTTCTAAATTATAGGATTTTCAACATTGTTTCTATATGATTCAGCATCATTTTACAATTTTATTTAAAAGCAGTTGATTGGCTGGGCATGGTGGCTCACGCCTATAATCCCAATACTTTGGGAGGCCAAGGCAAGAGGATTGCTTGAGCCCAGGAATTCAAGACCAGTCTCAGAAACATGGTGAGACCCTGACTCTTAAAAAAAAAAAATAGGAAAAGAAAAAAAAGCAGCTGATTCAGGCCTGCCTTAGGCTGAAAAAGTTTCTTACTTTCCTGGGGACAGTACCTCAGCTTGGTCTAAAATATTTTTCCCATTACTGTTTCTGAAAAAGGATGTCAGAGATTATATTTCAAATCACCGAAGGCTAAGTTCAAGACCAGCCTGAGAAACATGGTGAGACCTTGTCTTAAAAAAAAAAAAAAAAAAATTGAAAAATTCAAAAAGCAATTTGGGCTGAATGTTTTATGTCTTTGTTTTTGTTTTTCATTTTATAGTTCCAGTAACTCATTTTAGTGTATTTTACATAAAGTTTGGCCCATAATGCATTACAAGGAAAACAAATCCTTTTCTTCACCACATCCAGTTTGAGAAGCAAGCAGTAGTATGCATTCCTTCACATTCCTCCTGCTAGAGCTCAGTTGCATGGTCACATCTAACTATAGCAGAAACTAGAAATGTGATCCAGCTATATGCAGTAGGAAAAGAGACGAACACAGACGTGGTGAACACTAAAAGTCTCTGGCGTGCTTAGCTTGCACGTTCACAAGCACAGCATAATGTGTGAAATGGAAGAGGGAGGACTGAGTGCCAAAGAGGGGGTTGAGCGGCAGGAGGTATAGCCATGCTACTTTCTTTTTTTTTGTTTTGAGACAGAGTTTTGCTCTTGTCGCCCAGGCTGGAGCGCAGTGGCGCCATCTCGTCTCGCTGCAACCTCTGCCTCCCGGGTTCAAGCCATTCTCCTGCCTCAGCTTCCTGAGTAGCTGGGATTACAGGTGGCCGCCACCACGCCCAGCTAATTTCTGTATTTTTAGTGGAGACAGGGTTTCACCATGTTGGGCAGACTGGTCTACAAACTCCTGACCTTAGGTGATCTGCCCACCTCGGCCTCCCAAAGTGCTTGAATTACAGGTGTGAGCCACCGCGCCCAGCCTATTCATGCTACTTTCATCCAGCCTGGAGAAGATTGCCAGCCGCTGGCGTTAGTTACGGTCCAGAAGGATTTAGCTGCAAAAGTCAGGAGGACAACTGTTGTCTGTATTTACTGTCCTCATTTCTCTCACATTCTGGCTTTTCTTTCTATCTTCCCCACCATGCCTTAGTTTACCATTTCCTACTTAAGTATCAAAGTAGCCTCATAACAGGGGTCCCTATCACTAACCTCACATCCCCCACCTCCATTGAGCCTGTGACTCTTACTTACTATGTTACCCTTCAGTAGTTCCTTATCACTTACAAGATTGAGTTAAACTTTTGTCATAGAAAGCCTATAAGGCCATTCACAATCTAGTTCCTTCCCACTTCCTAGGCCTCGTCTCCCCACTGTGCCATGGGCATCCCGTGCCCCAGTCTTGCAGACCTCCTCACCACCCCCTTAGTACTCCTTGCACTGCTGCGCTTGCTTGTCTTGGACTTGTGAGTCTTCACTGGGTTTATTCCCCCTAGTCTTTTAGCTCTCCACTTAATGTTTCTTCATTTGTGAACGTTGTTTTGATTTTCCTTTGTTTGGTGAAGCATCCAGGAGCATGATAGTTGTTTAGTAAAGAATAGCCTATCTCTAGGCTGGGCACAGTGGCTCATGCCTATAATCCTAGCACTTTGGGAGGCTGAGGCGGGAGGATCACTTGAGCTCAGGCATTTGAGAGCAGCCCGGGAAACAAAGTGAGACCCTGTCTCTACCAAAAAGAAGGTTTAAAAAAAAAAAAAAAGCCGGGCAAGGTGGTGTATACCTGTTGTCCCAGCCACAGGGGAGGCCAAGGCAGAAGGATGCCTTAAGCCTAGGAGGTCGAAGCTGTTCGCACCACTCTACTCCAGCTTAGGTGACAGAGCCAGGCCAACCAAACAAAAAAAAAAAAGAATAGCTTTATCCCCAAGGAATATATTTCTCACCATTAGACTATGAGCTAAATGAGGCCTGAGAGCATTTTTTTCTTTTTTTTGGAGACAGAATCTCACTCTGTTGCCCTGGCTGGAGTGGAATGGTGTGATCACTGCAACCTCTGCTTCTCAGGTTCAAGAGATTCTCCTACCTCAGCCTCCCGAGTAGCTGGGATTACAGGTGTGCACCACCACATTTAGCTAATTTTTTGTATATTTAGTAGAGATAGTTTTTCGCCATGTTGCCCAGGCTTGTCTCGAACTCCTGAGCTCAGACAATCTGCCGGCCTCGGCCTCCCAAAGTGGTGGAATTACAAGCGTGAGCCACGGCATCCAGCCTGAGGACCTGTTTTTTTTTTTTATTGTTGTGTCTCATTGCCTTGTGGTTTCTGGCCAATAATTGATACTCAGTAAATCGTTGTCAGGTAATAAATGAATTGTTTTCAACTTCTGGACTATCAGAAGAGTAGAGGCTCTCTTTCTTGTCTGTCCCCTAACAATAAGAAGTTTGAGAAAGAGACGACAGGAAGTTGAGATGACAACAGAAGAAACTAAAGCTTAGATTGAAAAAGGTTCTAGAATGTAGGTGTGCAGGACAGACTGTGCCATCTCAGTGCCTAGAGAGGGGAGACTGCTAGCAGCCTACTCAGCATCCAATCTTTCATGCTTCCTTACTAACCGAACCTTAAATTATTAAGGGCGGCAGTGGTCCCAGGTGAAAAACTGAACAGAATCCTCCCTTATCCGTAGTCTCGATTTCCATGGTTTCAATTACCCACAGTCAACCATGATCCAAAAATGTTAAATGGAAAATTTCAGAAATAAGCAATGCGTAAGTTTTAAATTGCTGCCATTCTGAACAGTGTGCTGAAATCTCTTGCTGTCCTACCCTCTCCTGCAGGGACATGAATCACTGCTTTGTCCTGTGTATCCACACTGCGTATATACTACTCACCCATTCATCACTTAGTAGCCATCTAGGTTATCAGCTGGACTGTCACAGTAGTGGTATCACAGTGCTTGCACACAAGTAACCTTTATTTTACTTAATAATGGCCCCAACATGCAAAAGTAGTGATGCTGGCATATTACTATAATTGTTCTATTTTATTGTTAGCTATTGTTGTTAATCTCTTACTATGCCTAATTTATAAATTAAACTTTATCATAGGTATGCATGTTTAGGAAAATGAGTTTATATAGGGTTCAATCCTGTCTGTGGTTTTAGGCATCCACTGGGGGTCTCGAAATGTATCCCTGTGGATAAAGGGGACACTGTATCTCTGAGTCTACTGTAGATAGGAGTAGCAGTGCAATGTAGATAGAAGTATTCAGGTGGGGCTTCTTGGACAGCTTTGAAATGGCTGGCTTAGCTGAGAGGTCTCGCTTTTTACTTTTGTCTCCTCTCCATTCCTGCTGCCTGGAGCATGATGTGGCATCTCGAGTTTGCAAATCTTGCTACCAGGAAGCAATTCCAAGGATAGAAGCCATGAGTTTGGGATGGCAGACAGTCAGAAGGAACTTGAGTCTTTAATGAGATGTAGCCATCCCGTCAGCCCTGGATTGCCTATTTTGACCTTCTTCAACATAAGAGTAAAATAAACTTTCAGTTTCTTTAAGCTGCTCTTAAATAGATTTTCTGTTTTTGTTTGTTTGTTTTTAAAAAGGAGTCACACTCTGTTGCCCAGCCTGGAGGACAGCGGTGCGATCTTGGCTCACTGCGACCCTCACTTCCTGGGCTCAAGTGATTCTCTTGCCCCACCCTCCCAAGTAGTTGGGCTTACAGGTGTCTACCACCATGCCTGGCTACTTTCTTGTATTTATATATATATATATATATATATATATATTTTTTTTTTTTTTTTTAGTAGAGATGGGGTTTCACCATGTTGGTCAGGCTGGTCTTGACCTCCTGACCTCTAGTGATCCACCCACCATGGTCTCCCAAAGTGTTGGGATTACAGACAGAGCCCCCACACTCCGCCAGATTTTCTGTTTTACGAAGCCAAACTGTATCCTAACTAATACAAGAGAAATATTAACAGAGTACCTCCATATGTTAGGTATTTTATACAGATTACTTCTTTTTATCTTCATGAAAGTGCTACCAAAGTTGGCCAGATTACACCTTGCTAGCTATGTGTCATTAGGTAAGCTACTTCACCTTTCTGTGCCTCAACTTCCCCATCTGTCAAATGAAGACAATATAGCACTTCCTCTAGAGCTGTGAAGATTGGACAAAAGTATTTAGAATTGTGTTTGGCACATGGTAAGTGCTCAGTGTTGGCCATTATTGTATTTGCAATAACACAATCATATTCAGAGGCCTATTATAGCTCAAAAAGCTTTAGTAATTTGTTTAAGTGGTGACACAGTCAGTGGTAGGGCCAAGATTCAAACTCAGAGCTGTCTGACTTTTAAAACTGTGCATTTCCCCATCGTACCTGGGAAGGACCCAATGTGGGTCAGCTGCAGGGTGGAGGGACTAGAACCGGGATGGGTAAATGAAATCCTTTTTTGCTCTTGTGTAACTTGGTGAGTCTTCCTAGTGGAGGCGCTGAGGTCCATCTCGCCCTCTTGTGGCGATAGGACTCAACTGTGAGCTCCTGGCAATCAGTGAGGGAAGCCAGAGGGGAGGACTCAAGTCAGCAAAGGGTTTGGCTTGGCCCATCTGTGGAAGAAAGATGGGGGATTCAAATAGAAATGAGACAGCTAGCAAGGTCAAAGGAACCGTGCTTAGCTTAATGCTCAGCATCCTAATTGCAAATCCATTCCCAGGGCTACAAATATCAGCCTTCCATAAAAATGAAACCTGGAAAACTCCAGGCAGTTGATAAGACTTTTCAAAACATGATATGAGGCTCTTGAGAGAAGAAATGGGAGATACAGTCCCCTCCCAAGTACCTCGTCATATAATTAATCTATTTGAACAATCAAAAGGCAGAATTGTATATGGTTATGAGCGTGATTCTACAGTCAGACTGTCCGGGTGTGAATCCTGCTACTTACTCTATGACCTTGGGCAAGTTACTTAACGAATCTGCACTTTGGTTTCCTCACTTAAAATGGAGATGATAATACTTCACAAGGTCATTATGTTTTTGTTTTTGTTTTTTTGAGATGGAGTCTTGCTCTGTTATCCAGGCTGGAGTGCAGTGGCGCTATCTCTGCTCACTGCACCTTCCGCCTCCAGAGTTCAAGCGATTCTCCTATCTCAGCTTCCTGAGAGCTCATTATGAAAATTAAATGAGGTTGGGCTGGGCATGGTGACTCACACCTGTAATCCAAGCACTTTGGAGGCCAAGGCGGGCGGATCACCTGAGGTCAGGAGTTCAAGAGCAGCGTGACCAACATGGTGAAACCCCGTCTTAAAAAAAAAAAAAGAAAGAAAGAAAATCAAATGAGGTAGCATTTGTAAAGTAATGAAAACAGTAAGTGCTTAAGTGTTTTAAAATAAATAAATATATGCAAAACAACTATACATTTACAATCATAATTTATAAATAACATATAAGTGAAACACTCATTGTGTGGTTTAGCTCCATAAGAATTCATAATTGAAAAAAGTATGGTAAAAAAGTAATCAAGAAGGGTTTCACTGAAGTAGTGAAACTGAACAATTGGTAGGATCCGAGTAGCCACAGAAGTGTGGCCCGATCTGGGGATTAATAGGCAGAGTATGGAGGCAGCAACTGGCATGGCTGGGGACAGATGAGGTGGAGGGTGAGCGGGAATGCCAGACAGTAGGACAACTGGAGAGCAGGGAGACCGAGGTGGAGACCTGATTATGTAAGACTTTGAAAGCTAGATTTGCTGTAATAGGTGATGGAGAATTGTTGAGATTTTTCAGAGGGAAATGACATGATGAAAGGGAAGTTTTGACTGGTCACAGTGGCTCACACTTGTAATCCCAGTACTTTGGAAGGTCAAAGCAAAGGGATTACTTGAGTTCAGGAGTTCAACACCAGCTTCGGCAACATGGCAAAACCCCATCTCTACAAAAAATAGGAAAATTAGCCAGACGTGGTGGCACACACCTGTAATCCCAGCTACTTGGGTACTTGGGAGGTTGAGGTAGGAGAATGGCTTGAACCCATGAGGCGGACATTACAGTGAGCTGAGACTATGCCACGGCACTCCAGCCTGGGCAACTAAGCGAGACTCCGTTTCAAAAAAAGAAAAAAGAAAGCTTTTAGTTTTATACACTGAAAACTCTAGATGAAGGATATTTTAAATTTCAATCAACAGCCCTTAATCACAGCTTAGATGTAGAGGACCTGGGAGAGGAAGTTATCAAAAGGAACCCCAAGATTTCTTGGGAATAATAATAGTGTCCTCACCAGGCTTCACCAGCAGGGATCCTCCCAGTGATAGGTGCTTCCTGGTGAGTTTAGGAAGCCAAAGTTTCAGAATCAAGAATTCATTCGTGTTTACTACTTATTTATTTATTTTTAGGGACAAGGTCTCTCCATGTTGCCCAGTGTGGAGTGCAGTAGCTACTCACAGGCATGCTAATAGCTCACTACAGCTTGGAACACTGGGGTTCAAGGTATGCTCCCGCTTCCACTTCCTAAGTAGCTGGCACTACATGAGTTTGCCATCATGCCTGCAGGCTTTAATGAATGGTTTAAGAATAGTTTCAGGCCGGGTGTGGTGGCTCAATCCTGTAATCCCAGGATTTTGGGAGGCTGAGGCAGGTGTATTACCTGAGATCGGGAGTTCGAGACCAGCCTGGCCAACATGGTGAAACCCCGCCTCTACTAAAAATACAAAAATTAGCTAGGCATGGTGACGCATGTTGGTAATCCCAGCTACTCTGGTGGCTGAGTCAGGAGAATCCCTTGAACCCCAGAGGCAGAGGCTGCAGTGAGCTGAAATGACGCCACTGCACTCCAGCCTGGGTGACAGAGTGAGACTCTGTCTCAAAAAAAAAAAAAAAAAAAAGAATAGTTTCAGATTTACAGAAAAGCTGCACAGATAGTCCAGAGGGTTCTCATATACCCAGCACCCAGTTTCTCCTACTTTTTTTTTGTTTTTGTTTTTGAGAAGGGGTTTTGCTCTTGTTGCCTGGGCTGGAGTGCAATGGCCCAATCTTGGCTCACTGCACCTCCACCTCCGGGGTTCAAGCAATTCTCCTGCCTCAGCCTCCCAAGTAGCTGGGATTACATGTGCCCACCACCACACCCGGCTAATTTTTGTATTATTATTATTTTTTTTGATATGGAGTCTCGCTCTGTAGCCCAGGTTGGAGTGCAGTGGCACTATCTAGGCTCACTGCAACCTCTACCTCCCGGGTCCTGGTTTAAGCAATTCTCCTACTTCAGCCTCCCAAGTAGCTGGGATTACAGGCACAAGCCACCATGTCCAGCTAATTTTTGTATTTTTTTAGTAGAGATGGGGTTTCACCATGTTGGTCAGTCTGGTCTTAAACTCCTGACCTCGTGATCCACCTGCCTCGGCCTCCCAAAGTGCCGGGATTACAGGCGTGAGCCACCGAGACCAACAAGTTTCTCCTATTATTAACATCTTACATTAGTGTGGTACATTTGTCACAGTTAATGAACCAATAATTACACATTGTTATTAACTGAAGTCCACACTTTATCAGATTTCCTTAGTTTTAAATTTCGCATCCTTTTTCTATCCCAGGATCCCATCCAGGATACACCACATGATATTTATTCATAGTGTCGTCTCAGGCTCTTCTTGGCTGTAGCAGTGGTTTCTGCTTTTTATCCTTGTCATCCCACGTCAATTCACTGACTAATAGGAGCAAAACTCTTATCTGAGCTAACCATGCACAGGATATAGGATCAGCAGATATTAAGAGTTGAGTCTAGATCTGTGAAGTCTATGTAGCCGCAGCTCCTCTCATTGAGAGCTCATATCTCTCCGTGCCCCTGTTACAGTCTTTTGTTATAATGTTAGGGCACTTTAGGATTCAGAGGCAGACCTCAGGACACAGACTTCCTCGCCATCTGTCTTGCTCCTGCTCTTGTTTATTTATTTATTCATTTCTTTAGACAAGGTCTCAGTCTGTTGCCCAGGTTGAAGTGCAGTGGTGTAATCACCCCCACTTCAGCCTTGACCTCCTGTACTCAAGTTATCCTCCCACCTCAGGCTCCCGAGTAGCTGGGATTACAGGTGTGCACCACCATGCCCAGCTAATGTTTTATTTTTTTGCAGAGACAGTCTCCCTTTGTTGCCCAGGCTGGTCTTAAACTCATGGGCTCAAGCAATCCACCTGCTTTGGCCTTCCAAAGTGCTGGAATTGTAGGCATGAGCCACCACATTGGGCCTTCCTGTTCTCATTACACCTGCCAGATGCAGGACTCTAATCTGATTGTGAGTCATAAGACCCTGATTCCAGAGATGCCCTGTAGCCTGGAGGAAGAAATGCTGCATAGAGAGACCAAGAAGAATCTAAACAGACATGCCTTGCTGGGTTTCCCCAATCAGTCTGTTAGTATGTATATCATGATTGAACATTATATATATATACATATATATATAATGTTCACATATATATACACATATATATATAATGTTCACATATATATATGTAATAACGTTGTGTGTGTGTGTATATATATATATATACACACATATAAAATGTTCAATCATGATATGACATGGTTGTCCATGCTTTAATCACCTCTATCCAATGAAATCTCCATAAAAGGCCCAAGAGGACAAGGTTGGGAGCTGAACGCATGGTGGTTCCTGGAGGGTGGCTTGCCCTGAAAAGACATGGAAGCTCTGTACCCCTCCCCTGATACCTTGGCCTATCCATCTCTCCATTCGTATCCTTTGTCATATCCTTCCTAATAAACTGGTAAACCTAAGTGTCTCCCTGAGTTCTGTGAGCCGCTGTAACAAATGAATTAAACCCGAAGAGGGGGCTGTAGGATCCCCAACTAGAAGCTGGTTGGCCATAAGTCCTGGAGGCTTGGGTTGTTTTTTTTTTTTTTAAGATGGGGTTTCACCATGATGGCCAGGCTGGTCTTGAACTCTTGACCTCAGGTGATCCACCCACCTCAGTCTCCCAAAGTGCTAGGATTACAGGCGTGAGCCACTGCGCCTGGCCTTTTTTTTTTTGAGACAGAGTTTCACCCTTATTCCCCAGGCTAGAGTACAATGGCAAGATCTTGGTTCACTGCAGCCTCTGCCTCCCAGGTCTATCTCAGCCTCCCGAGTAGCTAGGATTACAGGTGCCCGCTACCACGCCCAGCTAATTTTTGTATTTTTAGTAGAGTCGGGGTTTACCATGTTGGAGAGGCTGGTCTTGAACTCGTGACCTCAGGTGATCTGCCCACTTCAGCCTCCCGAAGTGCTGGGATTACAGGCGGGAGCCACCACGGCCAGCCCAGGCTTGGGTTTTGACTGGTGTCTGAACAGGGTGGGAGGAGGCAGTTTTGGGGCTTGAGCCCTCAACCTGTGGCCTCCCGGTAGATGGTGTCAGAATCAAATTAGAGGACACCCAGCAGGTGTCTGCTGCAGAACTGATTGTCTGTTTGCTGGTGGGGAGAAATCCTCCATATTTGGTCACAGAAGTCTTCTGTCTGTGTTGATTGTTGCTGTTGAGTGAGATAACAGGAACAAACACTCTGAGTTTCTGAGTTTGTGTATTTTCCCACACACAAGATCCCTATCTCTATTCTTCCTCCTGCTCCAGTCTCCCTTCTCTGAGGCTCTTAGACACCCTCCCTTGCCCATATCCCCTCCAGTGTCCTGCACTTCTCTTCTTTGCCCTCTGGCTTGAACCTAACAATGGTAAGTCTTCTTTGAAGTCAGATGCTACTTTTTAGCCTTCCTTGCCAAAGGTTGAGATTACTCCCACCTATGGCCATAAACTTGCTTTGTATTTATTAATGTATTTAAATTGATTTCCTATTTAGGGTAGCTGGCAGGTATTATTAGTACTGGGTCTCCAGTACAATTCTAAGTAAGAAGTTGCTCCTTCTAATATTGGGGGCTACAAAAAGTAAAGACAGGGAGGTTGAGAATGAGTGCTGGTATACTGGGGAAGTTAATTTGCTTGGGTTGTCTGTGTCCTAAGTAAAGATGAGACGCACAAGTGCAGATGTTCTGGAGAAAGTTGGAAATACGGATTCAGTTCATGGATGAGAGGTCAGTGTTTAAAGCAGAGATTTGAAAGTTGTCTGCTTGCAGTGGCTCACACGTGTAATCCCAGCACGTTGGGAGACCGAGGTGGGTGGATCATCTGAGGTCGAGAGTTCAAGACCAACCTGACCAACATGGAGAAACCCCGTCTCTACTAAAAATACAGAAATTGGCTGGGCTTGGTGGCACATGCCTGTAATCCCAGAGAATTGCTTGAACTAGGCTGGGCGTGGTGGCGCACGCCTGTAATCCAAGCACTTTGGAGGCCAAGGCAGGCGGATCACCTGAGGTCGGGAGTTCAAGACCAGCCTGACCAACATGGAGAAACCCCGTCTTTAAAAAAAAAAAAAAAAAGAGAGAGAGAATTGCTTGAACTTGGGAGGCAGAGGTTGTGGTGAGCCGAGATTGTGCCATTGCACTCCAGCCTGGGTAACAAGAGCGAAACTCTGTCTCAAAAAAAGAAAGAAAAACAGAGAGAGGGGAAGGAAGGAAGGAAGGAGAAGAAAAAGAAAGAAAGAAAGAAAGAAAGAAAGAAAGAAAGAAAGAAAAAGAAAAAGAAAGAAAGAAAGAAAGAAAGAGAAAGAAAGAAAGTTGTCTGTTTTTGGAGGTGGCAGGAGAAAACATAAGAGTGAATGAGCCACTAAGGGAGAAGTATGCAGGGTAGAGAAAAGGAAAGACCTTTTTCACAGTTATTGGGGATAGCTGGGAAAGGCAGGAAGTACCCACAGGGACATGGGAGGGCTAGAGCTGTAGAAGATAATAGACAGAGATAGAAATCCAAGGAGAAAAGAGTGAAAAAGTAGAGAACAGAGGCACAAGAGACATCCAGTAGAAGGAAGACTCAGAAAAGCCTTCAGTTTCCAAGCTCAATTGCAGGTGAGGGACAAGGGGACTTGGAATTCCTGGGTATACTTGGAGATGGTGAATAGAAAGCAAAGAAATATGGCCGGGTGCGGTGGCTCATGGCTATAATTCCAGCACTTTGGGAGACTGAGGCAGGCGGATCGCCTGAGGTCAGGAGTTTGAGACCAGCCTGGCCAACATGGTGAAACACCATCTTTACTAAAAATACAAAAATTAGCCAGGCGTGGTGGCACATGCCTGTAGTCCCAGTGCCTTGTACTTGGTAGGTGTTCAATAAATACTGCTGAATAATAGAGATCAGGAATTAAGTCTAGACACTATGAAGAGAGGCTGGCTATAGAATGAAGGATACACTGGGTGTGGTGGTTCACATCTGCAATCCTAGCACTTTGGGAGGCCGAGGTGGGAAGATCACTTGAGGCCAGGAGTTCAGGATCAGCCTGGGCGACATAATGAGCCCCCATCTGTACAAAAAAAAAAAATTATCTAAATAATTAAAAAAAAAAAACCAGAGACTCACTCTGTTGTCCAGGCTGAAGTGCAGTGGTGCGATCTCAGCTCACTGCAACCTCTGCCTCTGGGTTCAAGCAATTCTGCCACCTCAGCCTCCTGAGTGGCTGGGATTACAGGTGCCTGCCACCATGTCTGGCTAATTTTTGTATTTTTAGTAGACAGAGTTTCGCCATGTTGGCCAGACTGGTCTTGAACTCCTGACCTCAAATCATCCACCTGCCTTGGCCTCCGAAAGTGCTGGGATTATAGGCATGAGCCACCACGCCTGGCAAATATAATTTTAAAAAATAGAATTAGGGATAAGTATCTCTTTCTCTTAGACCAGAGGGAAGATTTATGAGCTAGAGATAAGGAAGAAACTCAGGCCTGCTAGCCCTTGGCTGAATGCTATGGTACCCAGTGAGGATAGACTGCTGGAGGGCAGGCCTGTTAGGGGACTGAGGGCAGAAATCCCCTCCTGCTTCCATATAGGCAGCCAAGAGCTGGCCTGGGACACCAGCGGGGTGCTTTTCCCAGCCCTTTGCATTCCAGCCGAGCCCTGTATACAATGAAGAAAGACATGACAGTGTGGTGACATGATTTAGGTTAATGAGCTACTGATCACCTGCCAAGTGGGTGGGAAGTTGTTTTTTTTTTCTGCCTACTTTTGTAGAAAAAATTTTTTATGAATGACTCATCTTGTCTCATTACTGTGAGTACAAATTTGTGAGCTGGTAATAAGAGGTCAAAACCTAGGGAGAACATATCCACCCCCACTCCCCAACACCCAGTTTCTGGTGGGTGGATATGCTCATTATCTTGATTGCGGTAAAAATTTCATGGATGTATACATATGTCAAAACTATCAAATTGCACACTTTACATTTGCGTGGTTTACTGTTTGTCAATTATACCTCGGTGAGGCTGTTTATGAAAAGGAAGAATCTTATATGTAAACTTTTTATAATCACAGAGTTTGGATATTTAATTTACTAACTTGCATATATAAATTTATCTAATTCATCTTTGCAGTCAAAGAGAAAGTCATTTCTAAATAAACTGAACAGCTTTGCGCAGTGGCAGTATCGTAGCCAATGAGGTTTATCCGAGGCACGATTATTGCTAATTGAAAACTTTTCTTAATACCCTGCCATGATGACTTGAAATGTAGTTGGCATTGGCAATTTTTGACAGTCTCTATGGAGACTGAATAAAAAAATAAAATAAATTAAAATAACTGAACAATTATTTGGGGGAAAACAAAGGACAGCCCAGGAGATTAAATACAAAGAGTGTCATTGTAGAATTTGTAACCACACACCAGGATAAACTAGCCTCTCCCACTCCTGAGGGGAGAAATGAGGAAAAAGTGTTTGCTTAGCTGGGATGAGAATGTTGCGTTCTTTTGTAAGCTTTTTGTAATTCTTTATCGGGTTGACTTCCTCCTTGAGACCAGCCTTCCCTTGTCCCCTTCAATCTACAGAAATCCTCCCTTTCCTGTAGAGAGAAAGATAACTTTCTCCAGTTGTTCTGCCATTCTGCTGGCCCCAGGGTTCTATTTCTTAGTCCCCCTGATGTGCTACAGAACTTGAGAGACACAAGTATATCAAGTCTCTCAACACCCTTATTATAAAAGGATACAGGCACACACCACCATGCTCGGCTACTTTTTTTTTTAAAGATGGGGTTTCACCATGATGGCCAGGCTGGTCTTGAACTCCTGACCTCAGGTGATCCACTCACCTCAGCCTCCCAAAGAGCTAGGATTACAGGCGTGAGCCACTGTGCCCGGCGCTCGGCTACTTTTTGTAGAGACGGGATCTTGCTACATTGCCCAGGCTGGTCTTGAACTCCTGATCTCAAGCAATCCCCCCGCCTTGACCTCCCAAAGTACTGGGATTACAGGCTTGAGCCACTACACCCAGTCATAAATTTGTATTTTATAAGCCACTAAATTTGTGGTAATTTGATATAGCAGCCATAGAAACTAATACAAATGGTACCTGACACACAGTAGATGTTCAATAAACATTTGTTACTTGACCAACTTATACCTGGTCCTTGAGCCGGTAATAAAAATACTTCACAATTTTTACTGTTGTACAATAGCAAAGTGTGTTCACATTCCTAATCTCATTTTGTCACACTTATTAGCCTTACTTTATACTTTATAAAAATAAATACATATATAAATATACATGGGACTTTCGGCAATTGGGCGATTTGGGCAAAAAAATATATTTTTATACATATATTTTATCTATTTAATTTATTTATATATATTTATACATTTTTTTTTGAGACAGAGTCTTACTCTGTTGCCCACACTGCAGTGAAGTGGCGAAATCTTGCAAGTGGGGTGATCTCGGCTCACTGCAACCTCTGCCCCCTGGGTTCAAGTGATTCTCCTGCCTCAGCCTGTGAAGTAGCTGGGATTACAGGTGTCAGCCACCACGCCCAGCTACGTTTTGTTATTTTCAGTAGAGATGAGGTTTCGCGATGTTGCCCAGGCTGATCTCAAACTCCTGACCTCAGGTGATCCATCAGGCTTGGCCTCCCAAAGTGCTGGGATTATAGGTGTGAGCCACCGTTCTCAGCCACCACTCCCAAGTCCCATATATTTTAAAGCAAAAAGTAGATTTAGAACCAATATCCTTGTTTTCTCTTTACATGACATTGTGTCAACAATAAATGACGTGTAAAAAAAATCATTCATAATCCTTTTACTCCACTTAATAGATCAGTTTTATTTTTCCATGTCTTCGAGGTCTCATCTATACAAATACACATTAAAAAATATTTATAACTGTATTGTGTATGTGTAAATACATGCATATCTCTAAAACTATACATAAACTACATAAACCATATATGTGCATATATATTCAGTTTTTATTTTTTCTGTTCAATATTATTTTATCACCCAGTGCATTGGTTTGAATTCTCTGGGAAAGAAATGCTCAAAGTTAGGAGCAGGTTTATTGTGGGGAATGGCTGTGAAAGATAAACGGAGAGGAAGCAGACGGGTAGGGAGAGCCTCAAGTCATGGTGTGGTACTGACAAAGTCTCAGCCAACTCCGCGGGGAGACCTGGGACGAAGTTGGGCAGAAATGGCCAGGCTTTGCCATGCACACCGTGCTCAGTCATCACCTGGAGGCTGCCTAGGAAGAGTGTGGTCTTAAGATGCACACAATAGTGAATCCTGAACTTGCTGCGGCTGGAAGCTGCCTGTGAAAGGAATCCGAGTGGGGTATCTCCATGGCTGCTCCAGTCCACCCCTTGTATCATGTGGATTCGCTTCTCCAAACATAACTGGGAAGGGCTTCTCTTCCTGTGAAAAACTTAGATGAGTGCGATTAGTGGAATAATATACAGCCCCCATTGCCGCAGTTGTTCCTGAAGCTGCAACGGGTACCCATGGTTTCCTTCCTCTACTCTAACTCCCTCCTCCCTCAGCTATCACTTCTACTAGTCTCAGTGGCTTACTGATGCTGTGGCCCAAACCCTAATTCCTCAGGGGTCTGAGGCCCCCTTCTCAGGCCAGGGTTGCTGCATTTATTCATTCATAGTCACAACTAAGCAAAATAATACCAAAAAATGCCCATGCCTGTAATCCCAGCACTTTGGGAGGCTGAGGCAGGGTGGATCACCTGAGGTCAGGGGTTCAAGACCTGCCTGACCAACATGGTGAAACCCTGTCTCTACTAAATACAAAACATGAGCTGGATGTAGTGGCGCATGCCTGTAATCCCAGCTACTTGGGAGGCTGAGGCAGGAGAATCGCTTGAACCCAGGAGGAGGAGGTTGCAGTGGGCCGAGATCGTGCCATTGCACTCCAGCCTGGGCAACAAGAGCAAAACTCCATTAAAAAAAGAAGACATGCCCAAGTGAGTCACCATACATATTCTTCCCTGCCCCGATTGTGTAACAGCAGCCCCACCTCTTCCCTGATCAAGGTCAGTTACACTGGCAATATGAGAGCGATAATTTCTCTTCTTACTTGGTGATTCCTGAATACAAGGGGTTCAAAGTGCCCAAGTGGTAGCCATACCATGTAATGCAGTGTGACCTTTGCTGGAAGAATATGGCCCTTTGGGGATCAGAATGTCTCACCCTGCAGACCCCAGAGCTGCAGGAATAGGAGGCATGAAGTCCCTCAGTGGGCCACTGAGAGTGATAATAAGCGGGGCGATTCTTTTTCTGCCCCAGGTGTCACTCAGAGCTGGCAGTCTTTTGTGCCATCTAGTATATGAGTCTGAGCAATGTGTCTGGTGTGGAAAGTGTTGCCTTCAGAACCTGAAGAAACCTGCCAGGTACTTTAATTCCTTCTTTGTGGTAGGGGATGCAAGATGCAGCAATTTGTTTTTTACTTTAGAAAAGATGTCCTGGCATATCCCTTAAACACCAAACTCCTAAAACACTGACTGAGGTGGTAGTCCTCTGAATCTTAGGGATATCTTCCATAATCTGGAGAACATGTGTCCTTTTTTTTTTTTTTTTTGAGATGGAGTCTCACTCTGTCACCCAGGCTGGAGTGCAGTGGCGCCATCTCTGCTCACTGCAACCTCCACCTCCAGAGTTCAAGTGATTCTCCTGCCTCAGCCTCCTGAGTAGCTGGGATTACAAGCGCTCGCCACCACCCCTGGCTAATTTTTGTATTTTTAGTAGAGACAGGGTTTCACCATGTTGGTCAGGCTGGTCTCACTCTCCTGGCCTCAGACGATCCGCCCTCCTTGGTCTCCCAAAGTGTAGGGATTACAGGCGTGAGCCACCATGCCTGGCCGGACGCATGTCTTACCAAGGCCTCTAGTATGCTAGCTACTCTCACTCATCCTGACTGACTGGCATGACGTCATTGATGTAATGGATCAAAGTGATGTCTGAACAGTCTCGATTGCTTCTGACTAGATGGGGTAGATCCACTGTAAGCTGGACTTTGGCTGGTACTTTTTTACCCATCCCTTATAAGCTCCCACTCCAATAGGGGAGCGAAGGTGATACTTTGGGACTATGTGTCAATGTCAGTTAAGATGCTGTGTCCAACAGTCCTCTGTGCACGGTCACCTGAGTAAATGCTTACAAGTCCCCTTTTGAAAGGGCTGGGGAATCATCACAGTATATACTTACCATGGTGTTGCCAGTCTTGAGGGACCTGTGTATCTCTATAGTCAATGAGTTTTGGGTCTGAAAAGGGACTTAGGTTCTGGAAGCAGACAAAGGAGCATGCTTTTTTTTTTTTTTACTGAGATCTCCATCCTCAGGTTCCTGCTCATCCATTCTTGCTCTCTGTTGATTACACATCTTCAGCAGGACCCTCGTTTTGACTGCACATACCTTTTGCCCCCTAAGGATACCAACTCTTCACGTCAAGCCCCTTGCCAGTCTCTCTGATCATTGTAAGCCTCATCTCCTGGCTTCTGGCAATTAAGTGCTGCCACCAGCTTCTACCACTTCTGTGCCCCCATCATCCTTGTTGCCATAAAAGAGCCAAGTTTGTGACAGTGTCTCCTCCTTTTAGGACTGGCTTGCAGAAGAAAGCCACCACTAAGTTTCTGTGTGATGCTGGCACTTTCACCAGCACACTTTTGATGGCCTCGGTAAATGGGATTCCTGGCTGGTGCGGTGGCTCATGCCTGTAATCCCAGCACTTTGAAGGCCAAGGCATGCAGTTTACCTGAGGTCAGGAGTTTGAGTCCAGCCTGACCAACATGGTGAAACCCCCTCTCCACTAAAAATACAAAATTAAGCCAGGTGTGGTGGCTCATGCCTATAATCCCAGCACTTTGAGAGGCCAAGGCAGGCAGATCACGAGGTCAGGAGATTGAGACCATCCTGGCTAACACGGTGAAACCCCATCTCTACTAAAAACAAGGTGTGGTGGCATATGCCTGTAGTCCCAGCTTCTCGGGAGGCTGAGGTAGGAGAATCACTTGAACCCGGGAGGCAGAGGTTTCAGTGAGCCAAGATCGCGGCACTGCACTCCAGCCTGGAAAAAAGAACAAGACTCTGTCTCAGGGAAAAAAAAAATACATAAATTAGCCGGGCATGGTGGTGTACATCTGTAATGCCAGCTACTGCGGAGGGTGAAGGAGGAGAATCGCTAGAACCCGGGAGGTGGAGGTTGCAGTAAGCTGAGACTGCACCACTGCACTCCAGCCTGGGTGACAGAGCAAGACTCTATCTCAAAAAAAAAAAAAAAAAAAAAAAATTAGATTCTTCTGGGCCTTCTATGAAGCATCATTTGCTGGGGCTCTGGCCTCTTAAAATTCACTCTGTCATGCCTACTTTGCTGAGCCATTTAATCTTTTCTTCCCCCAGTTGCTATGGCAATACAGACATTTGACCTTCACTCAGCAAGCATTATCATTTCCTCCATGCTTCTAGGAGCCACTAGGGGCAGGTCCCTACCAGGAAATTAAATTCTAATTTTTTTTTTTTTTTTTGGAGATTTAGTCTTGTTTTTGTTGCCCAGGTTGGAGTGCAGTGGCATGGTCTTGGCTCACTGCAACCTTGACCTCCCGGGTTCAAGCAAGTCTCCTGCCTCAACCTCCCCAGTAGCTGGGATTACAGGCACGTGCCACTATGTGTGGCTAATTTTGTATTTTTAGTAGAGATGGGGTTTATCCATGTTGGTCAGGGTGGTCTTGAACTCCCAACCTCAGGTGATCCGCCTTGGCCTCCCAAACTGCTGGGATTACAGGTGTGAGCCACCACGCCTGGCCAGGAAGTTAAATTCTATCCCAAGAAAGTGGTCCCCAAGTAAAAAAACCTCACTCTTAACCTACTTTTTTCTTTTCTTATTCCTTCCTTTCTTTCTTCCTTCCTTCCTTCATTCATTCCTTTCTTCCTTTCTTTCTGCGACAGAGTCCCACTCTGTCGCCCAGGCTGAAGTGCAATGGTGCCATCTCGGCTCACTGCAACCTCTGACTCCCAGGTTTAAGCAATTCTCTTGCCTCAGCCTCCCGAGTAGCTGGGATTACAGATGACTGCCACAATGCCCGGCTGATTTTTTTGCATTTTTAGTAGAGACAGGGTTTCTCCATGTTGGCCAGACTGATCTCGAACTCCTGACCTCAGGTGATCCACCCGCCTCAGCCTCCCAAAATGCTGGGGTTACAGGCGTGAGCCACTGGGCCTGGCCCCCACTTTTATATTTCTTCCCCTTGATTAAGCACCATCAAAATCCTATCCCACAGGTACTTCCCTACTCTTACCACTCAGTGTTGGCCAGTTCCAGCAGGATACTTTGGGTTATAGTCCCTTTCTTTCCTTATCAGGCCTAGCATGTTCTTGCCTACCAGACTATGCTGTAACTTAACCCATGAGAGTTTACGATTAAGATCTTTATAGTCACTAGATTCTGGGAGGGGAGAGGCCTCTGTAGTGTCTTCTCACACTGAGGGAGCTCCAGCTCTTAACAGGGAGGCGTGGGCTCCCTTTTAATGCTGTGAGGGGTTCAGAGGAGTGCAGAAAGCCAGAATCTTTGGGAGGCACTCACCCAGTAATTTCCATTCCTTGTGTTAGGGTCCCAGGTTTTCCCAACCAGACCCCTGACCTTGATTGCAGATCTGCCTCTGGGAGCTCTATTAAAGTCCTGGAGTTCTGTATTTAGATATTTTTGCTCTCCCACTGCTGTAGATAAGGGCTTCTTTGTAAGCCATCAAAAAGGCCCTCTGACCTTCACAGTTAATTTTCAGTGTTTGTTACCTACTCTCAGCTTTTCATTATCTCTTGGCAAGGCACAGTGCAACTTAATAACAGCCAGCCAATTCCATTGTCCCTGTACTCACTGCCATCCTTCTGCCTGCCCCACATGCCTGAACTGTTCCACCATAGGAACATCCTCCCATTTCATGGTCAGTGAAAATTTTAGCAACTTGGCTACCATCTTGTTCCAGGGACTATTTGTACCCCATACCATCCAGGAGGGGGTCTTGTTGCCAGCCAGGCAGTGAGTGCTGCTGTTCCCCAAACCTATCTTACTGCTCGCTTTTTCAGACCACGCCTGGAGTGGTCACCTGAGTCAATTCCGATTGTCTGGGGAGCAGATGCTGAGACAAAGGAGTGCAAGAGGCTTGGCTGGGCGAGGTAGCTCATGCCTGTAATCCCAGCCCTTTGGGAGGCTGAGGTGGGCAGATCACGAGGTCATGAGATCGAGACCATCCTGACTAACACTGTGAAACACCATCTCTACTAAAAATACAAAAAAAATTAGCTGGATGTGGTGGCACGTACCTGTAGTCCCAGCTACTCGGGAGGCTGAGGCAGAAGAATTGCTTGAACCCGGGAGGCGGAGGTTGCAGTGAGTTGAGCTCACACCACTGTACTTTCAGCTTGGGCTACAGAGCGAGACTCTTGTCAAAAAAAAAAAAAAAAAAAAAAAAAGGAGTGCAGGAGGCTTACTGGCTGGTAACACCTGTGATAGATAAAGAAGGAAGCAGGAATGGGCAGAGAAAGCCTTTGGATAGGTTTCCGAATCCTGATGAAGTAAAGGAAGCCAGAAGCAAAACTGGGCGAGAAAAGCCTCAAGCCATGGTGCAAATCCTTCCAAGTTGCAGTCTACCCAGTGGAAAGCTCCAGGGCAAAGGTGATCACATAGAGAAATCAACAGAAGGCAGAAATGGCCAGGCTCCAGTAACCACACGGTCGCCATTGGCTTGGGGCTGCTCAGGAAGAGTGCGGGCTTAGCTCTGACATGGTAGTGGATCCCAAAGGTGATGCAGCTGCAGGCTGACAGTGAATCGCTTTCTGGCAGTTGAATGGCAGATTCTTTCTAAGGGGTGTCATGGCTGCCGTGTCAGGTATTTTGTCTTGGAGTTGTTTTATTCCCATGTGTCATGTTGCCTCTGTATTATGAGACTTATATTTTGAAGAAGGTTCAGATAAAGAACCTGAGCAAATCAGGCAATGAATGGGATTCTGCTGAAACTCGCTGCCCCAGTGGACTGGGAGAGAACTGGAGGAGTCTCAGGGCTTGCAGGATGTGTGTATAGGTTTGAGCTGCCAAGCTTCTGTCCCCTTCATTGACGAGAGGAGGAAAGCGAGATGGGAGGTAGAATCAGCTGTTGTTTGGGTGTGTGGAGGAAAACTGGCTCTCTCCTCAGGACAGCGTTTAACAACCCAGAAAAAGAATTATGCGGAAGGAATCTGTTCTTTTTCATTTCATGGGAATCGGAAATATGTGGCCTGTCTTGCTTTTTTTTTTTCTTTTAAATGATACTCTTATTTTGAATATACACTGAAGGCCAGGAATGGTGGCTCATGCCTGTAATCCCAGCATTTTGGGAGGCCAAGGCAGGTGGATTGCTTGATCCCAGGAGTTCAAGAGCAGCCCGGGCAATCTAGGGAAACCCCATCTCTACTATTTAAAAATCAACAACAAAAAAAATGAATGTATACTGGAGACTTTGAACCCACTGGAATTTAGCTGCTCAGAGCATGAGAGGTGGGCAGCTGGGACAAATAGGGGCTAGAGGTTGTGGGGAGACACAGGGAATTGGGAGATGAGCCTTTCTCGTGTCAGGAGTGACTCTGATTAAGCTGAAAAAAGTTGCTTGGATTGCTTTGTCCCAAACAATTACCCTTTTTGTACTAGATTTGGTTACACTTACTCACGTTCCCAGCTGATAACATAAGGAAGAGGTGGGAGGCAGAAGACGACTTTTTCCTCTTCGAGAAACCCAAAGGAAATAATACAGTTATGAAATCTGGGATCATCTTCACAATTCTCAGAGAAAAGAGAGACCCAAATATTTTGGAAGACTTGGCTGGGAGTACCGCTTTCCCAGAAGTAAAATTAGAATACAGGTCTTTTGACTCCTGACTTGGTACTCTGCCTCAGTGACGTCCATTCATGAAATCTCTGCAACTCTGCCTCCCTAGTCAAACTGAGAAAAGAGTGGATGACATGGGTCAGAAATGAAATATCTTTCGGGGACTCTTGGAAGTTGTGTACCCAATGATTGGACATGTATATAAAGTGAGAGTATAGAGTGACCATTTCTTATTATCTTCCCTAATCATAACCAGAATAGAAATTGTACTCAGCCAGGAAAAGCCTCAAGTGTTAGTATAATTACGTATGATTATTGTTGTTGAAGAGGAAAGTATTTGTAAACAAAGCTCAAGAGAGAAATGATGAGTAATATGCTAAAGGAGCATCAGGGTGAGTGGTCTTTGCTTTTCCCTCCTTTTGCTAACACTGTGGTTTTTTTTTTTTTGAGACGGAGTTTCGCTCTTGTTACCCAGGCTGGAGTGCAATGGTGTGATCTTGGCTCACTGCAACCTCTGCCTCCTGGGTTCAAGTGATTCTCCTGCCTCAGCCTCCCGAGTAGCTGGGAGTACAGGCGTGTGCCACCATGCCCAGCTAATTTTTGTATTTTTCAGTAGAGATGGGGTTTCACCATGTTGACCAGGATGGTCTCGATCTCTTGACCTCGTGATCCACCCGCCTTGGCCTCCCAAAGTGCTGGGATCACAGGCATGAGCCACTGCGCCCGGCCAACACTGTGGTTTTTACGGTTTACTTTAATCAAGCTTTACCATTGCATTTATCATACAGACCTAGATTAACCTTCTGAAGTGCTGCCTCTTTCCTGCTCAAGAACCTTTAATACCTCTCCATTACCCACCAATAAAGGCCACGTTTCTTTTTCCTTCTTTGTTTGTTTTAGAAACAGGGTCTAGCTCTGTTACTCAGGCTAGAATACTGTGGAAGCCCACATTTCTTATCCTGATATTCAAGGCCTTATAAAATCTACCCCATCTATAAGTAAGCAGCCACGTTGTGAGAAAAAAAAATATCTATCCCAGAATTTCCTTTTCATCTTATTTACCGCTATTCTCTGTCCCTTGGCTCTACAGGCCAACCTTCCAGTTCACTCAACTGACATGATGCTTTTCTGCCCCTAGGGCCTTTGCACATTTTCTTGCTCTTTCTTCCTCCCTTTCCCCTGCCTGTTTTTTCAAGTGATTTATAAAATCACTCTATTGTAGTTCAAAGGGAGGCTTCTTGGTAACAACTTCATTTGTGCCACTGATTTGGCGTTTATCGTATTCTTCCTTAGGCTTGTAGCTAATACCAACAGTTCCAAAACCTCTAGCCCTGAGAATCACTTCTCTTTGGCAGGTCCAGTAATCTGGTGAACTAAAGTTACCTGCTGCATCTTTCTTAAGTCCCCAGTGTTTCATATCTGTTCTTCCAATTTAAGTTCCAGAACAAGAGACTTAATCTTCTCCTCTAAGTTCCAGGCTTTGACTATTGGACTGTTCTCTTTTTCCCTTTTCCTGTCTCTCCCATCTAAACTTAGTTTTTGAATCTTGTCTTCTTTTCTAGTTTCTTATTAAAACATGACCAAGTTTTTTTCTTTTTTCAGAGTTTTGCTCTTGTTGCCCAGGCTGGAGTGCAATGGCACAATCCTGGCTCACTTCAACCTCCTGGGTTCAAGCGATTCTCCAGCCTCAGCCTCTCAAGTAGCTGGGATTACAGGCATGTGCCACCACACCCCGCTAATTTTTGTATTTTTAATAGAGGCAGGGTTTCTCCATGTTGGACAGGCTCATCTCGAACTCCTTACCTCATGCGATCCACCCATCTCGGCCTCCCAAAATGCTGGGATTACAGGCATGAGCCACTGCGCCCCGCCAGTCTCTCCTTAAAAACAAAACCAGCTGAGCACAGTGACACACACCTGGAATCCCAAAACTTTGGAGGCTGAAGTGGGTGGATCACTTGAGCTTAGGAGTTTGAGACCAGCCTGGACAACATGGCAAAACCCTGTCTCTACAAAAAATACAAAAATTAGCTGGGCGTGGTGATGTGCACCTGTAGTCCCTGCTACTCAGGAGGCTGAGGTGGGAGGATCCCTTGAGCCTAAGGGGTTGAGGCTGCAGTGAGCCATGACTGGGTGACAGTGAGACCCTGTCTCAAACAAACACCCCCCCACCTGGCTCCCCTAAACCCCAAAACCAAACATAGAAGTTGCCTTTTCTTTTACCCAGTTTTCCTTTAAGTCAAGGTACTCTCTCACCTTCCTTTTTTTTTTTTTTTGACACAGAGTTTTCGCTCTTGTTGCCCAGGCTGGAGTGCAATGACAGGATCTTGGCTCACCTCAACCTCTGCTTCCTGGGTTCAAGCGATTCTCCTGCCTCAGCCTCCCGAGTAGCTGGGATTACAGGCATGCGCCACCATGCCTGGCTAATTTTGTATTTTTTTGAGATGTAGTCTTGCTCTGTTGCCAGGCTGGAGTGCCGTGGCACAATCTCGGCTCACTGCAACCTCCGCCTCCTGGGTTCAAGCAATTCTTCCGTCTTAGCCTCCCGCGTAGCCGGGACCACAGGCGAGTGCCACCACGCTTGGCTAATTTTTGTATTTTTAGTAGAGACGGGGTTTCACCATGTTGGCCAGGATGGTCTCGATCTCTTGACCTCGTGATCCACCCACGTTGGCCTCCCGAAGTGCTGGGATTAGAGGCGTAAGCCACCGTGCCCGGCTTAATTTTGTATTTTTAGTAGAGACGGGGTTTCTTCATTTTGGTCAGGCTGGTCTCGAACTCCCGACCTGAGGTGATCCACCCACCTCAGCCTCCCAAAGTGCTGGGATTACAGGCGTGAGCTGCCATGCCCCACCTCATTCCATTGTTAACAGGTGGTCTTTGAGAGAACAATTCAGTGCAGTTGTTAGTGTTATGAGTGAGTCTTGAACTCAGGAAAAAACTGCAGGAGCGGAATTTGGTTCCAAATCCACTTCTTCGGTGAAACCTCCGATTTAACCAAAACTTTCTCTATTATCCCATTTCACAAAATAAAACAACTCTTCTTGAACATCTATCAGTGTTATTTAGTTCTTCTTTCTGGATATTATATTTGCTGTAATATTCTGCTTTTGCTGTATTTATAAACTGGCCAATTTTGCTATCTGTTTTTCGAAAATGTTTTTTATAAATAGAGATGGGGCCTTATTCTGTTGCCCAGGCTGGTCTTGAATCCTGGGTTCAAGCAATTCAACTACAGGAATCAAGTTATCCTCCTGTTTTGGCCTTCCAAAGTGCTGGGATTAGAGGTGTGAGTGATCACGCCTGGCCGTGTAGCATTTCCTAAGGAGAAAGATCACCTCTCTTCTGAACTCTGGAAAAAGATCAGGGTGTTGCCTTTGTCATCTGTGCCTGGGTGTCCCTTTCAGACTGAGTGCTTCCTTGAGGAAGAGATGACAAAGGCAGTGACTCAGAGGCTCCCACTTATCCTTGTAATCCATGTCCATGGTGCCAGGTAACCACCCAAGTTGGTATTTACTACAAACCACTTTGTTAAGGTGTTATCTAGGAGAGTTTAGGAGCCTCTGCCTTTCCAGTATCTGGGTCAACTAAACATCCCACATTAAAAGAAAAAAAAAACTCCTTACAAAAACTTGGGAGGGCTCGGTGGCTCACGCCTGTAATCCCCATATCTTGAGAGGTCGAGGCAGGCAGATGGCTTGAGGTCAGGAGTTCAAGACCAGCTTGGGCAAAACGGAAACCCACCTCTACTAAAAATACAAAAATTAGCCTGGTGTGGTGGTGTGTGCCTGAAGTCCCAGCCAGTCAGGAGGCTGAGGTGGGAGGATCGCTTGAGCCTGGGAGACAGAGGCTGCAGTGAGCTGAGACTGTATCACTGTACTCCAGCCTGGGTGGCAGAGTGAGACTCTGTCTCAATTAAAAAAAAAAAAAGCAAAAACAAAAACAAAAAAATCCAAAAGAGGCCGGGCATGGTGGCTCATACCTGAAATCCCAGTACTTTGGGAGGCCGAGGCAGGAGGCTGAGGCAGGAGGCCGAGACAGGAGTTCGAGACGAGCTTGGTGAAACCCTGTCTCTACTAAAAAAAATACAAAAAATTAGCCGGAAACCGCTTGAATCTGGGAGGCGGAGGTTGCAGTGAGCCGAGATCAGGACACTGCACTCTAGCCTAGGCGACAGAGCAAGACTCCATACAATAAAAACAAACAAACAAATACTATCCCATGGGAGTATCTTTGAACCTTTTCTGGTTCAGGGGGATGCCCAATAAAAGGAAAAATTTAAAAAAGTATTTTGAAAGCTACCCAGTGTTCAGGAGGTGCCATCCTGGAAGGACATTTCCTCTTCTGTCCCCACCCCCACCACATCTATTTTTGCTGTTCCTTCCCAAGGCAAGGGCTGGTTTGATGGCCCTAATCCTTATATACAGCTTCCTCTGGAATGCAGAGACTTTGCATCCCAGCTAAGGAGTTGGTAAGTGGACTTTACCCTGTAGGACCCAACCTAGCTTCTGAAGGCTGGGGGAGGGGCGGAAATGAGCTCCCCAGAACACACCCGACTTGCTCGGCTGCGTCGAAGATTCCTCTTCTACTTCAAACAGGTACAGGGTGAATATTTGTTGTAACTAAATGAAAACAAAATCCTGAGCCCAGCAGCGTAAACTAAGTTAATCTCTTTTTTACATATCTCAACGGTTAACAGCTAGGAAGCCAGCTTTAATGTTGTTTTAACTGCTGCTGGCAGGAGCGGGTTCCTGCAGTTTGCAGAGCCCCTCGTCTTTACTCTTCTCAGGAGACTGGGATCAGCATCCTACTTCTCGAGGGTCTAACTCTAAGGTGGATTTACAATTCGGGGTTGAGTCTTTTTCATTTTAGAACGAAGGTCATTCCTATTCAGGTATAGTTTGCGTCCCGGGTTCCCATTCATTCAGTCAGCAAATGTTTACTAAGCACGAAGTATGTGCCAGTCCCAGTTGCAGGCGTTTGGGATGAAGCAGGGCACAGAACAAGAGATCCTTGCTCTGGTGGAGCTTATCTTAGGACGGGAGGCAAAATGATAAAAATGATTTTTAAAATTATATGTTATTAACAAGAAAGTGATAAATATTCATAGAAGATGTCAGGCTGTTAAATGACTGTGGAGGCCACGAGATAAAAGAGAACCAGGCCGGGCGCAGTGGCTGATGCCTGTAATCTCAGCACTTTGGGAGGCCGAGGCGGTGGATCACATGAGGTCAGGAGTTCGAGACCAGCCTGGCCAACATAGTGAAACCTCTGTCTCTACTAAAAATACAAAAATTAGCCGGGCGTGGTGGCTGCGCGCCTGTAATCCCTGCTACTAAGGTGGCTGAAGTGAGAGAATCGCTTGAACCCGGGAGGCGGAGGTTGCAGTGAGCCGAGATCGCGCCATTTGCACTCCAGCCTGGGCAACAAGAGCGAAACTCAGTCTCAAAAAAAAAAAAAAAAAAAAAAAAATAGAATCCAATATCAGGGTTCTGGTTCAGGTCAGGGAAAAGGGAGACCAGCCGAGGTGCAGGAGGCTCTGATGTTGGGGAACAACGGGGATATTTTCTACAGAAAGTGACGAAAGAGCGTTCTGGTTCCTGCAGAGGTCGGTGAAGGACAGAAAGGGCCCTGGGCGGCGATTCCCGTGGAGTAAACCGGAGGCGGGAGGCTGCTTTCCAGCAGAGCCCAGAAGATGCTCTGGCCGGCGGCTCCCGTGGCCTGGGCCGGCGGTCACTGGTGGCCAACCGCGACGCCCCCAAAATGGCCTCCGCGCCCCTCGCCGCCCGCGCTGGCCCTCCGCAGCCCGCCGCTCCGCGTGACCCGGCCCGCCCCGCGCGGCTGGAGACCCCGGGTCCGGGTCCCCGCGGTTGAAGCCCCGCCCCCTGCGGGAAGCGGACCAACCGGAGCGGGGGAAGGCGGAGCGGGCGCTGACGGCCCGCGGGGGTGGAGCCCCGCCGCGGAGTAACAGGTTGGTGGGAGGGGGAGAAAGGAGGGAGCGCCGAGGACAAGGGGGAGGGCCGGAGCCGCGCGTGCTGTTCTTCCCGAGCTCGAGCCCGAGCCTGAGCGCAAGCCTGGGAGCGCCGAGCCCGGCCAGGGTGAGTGGACCCGGCGGGGGCCAAGGCACCCGAAAGGAAAGCGGGCCCTCAGGGCTACCTGTGAGGGGCGGGCATCGAGGCGATGTGCGATGCCCCTCTCCAGGGCACAGGTGCCGAGTGGGAGGCGGGAGGAGGGCAGGTTGGGGCGGGGTGGGGTACTGATTAAGAACCGGCCGCTACCCTGAGGTTCCAGATGCAGGTGGCTGGGAAGATGCCAGGCGAGGGGCACCTGGGGCGAAGGCTGTTCCCAGGGCATGAAAGCGTTTCAGCGCCAGATCTCTCTGGAGGTCAGACGCCAGCCCTAGGGGCAGAATTTCTCTCGGAGACCGCGGGGCCTGGGGGAAGGAGTTAGTCCCAGCTGAGCCGGGGAACTGCTGCTGCCTGAGGTGCAGACTCGTCAGGGGAGGGCATCTGCAGGTGCTGCTTGCCTGAGGTTCTTTCCTGCGTCCTCCGGTCTCAGCTGGCCGCTGTCACCTTCCTGATGGCTTTGAGATGGCTCTGAGGTGTGGGATCTTTTCCCCAGCTCTTCAACTCCAGCCGTAGGCAGTTGCGAATCAGAGGCACTGAGGGGCAGATGAGAGGGCACCCTCATCTCTTCGCCAGGTGTACAACCGTTAGGCTTTCACTTTCTGTCCTTTGCTTTCCTGCCAGGGAGAATCGTTCCTTCTTCCTCTTGAGAGGGAGAGTACTCCCCAAGAGAGGGATATGAGGAAGCATAGACCCCTGGGCTTGCGAAATGTTGGGAAATATGAATACTTATTTCTCAGGAGGTCACTTTCTGGGGGCGGATGTCAAACCCTTCCTCCAAGTACACATATTTTTCTGTGGTTTTAGATGGGGACCATTAGGATGAGGGTTGGGAGCCCAATCACAATTTCCTTGATGTCTGGACGTATCCCCATTACTCCCTAAACGCCCCCCAGGCATTCCTGACTCCTGAACTGTGGTGGCTGTCAGAATGGCAGCGTGCACTAGGTGCAGAAAATAAGCAGGACTCATCAGGAGACCACCAGACTAGGGGAATTATAACTCCAAATCCCCAGGACAGATGCAAGGTGCACCTTAGGGCCCAGAAAAGACTGAAGGCAAATTTCTTTGCCTTAGGCAGGTAAGGGAACTAGAGTCAACCTTAGCTTAGCCCCTTTGAAGTCCTGCCTGAGGAAGATTGTTGTAATTGGGAAATAATTAGCAACCACTGTGTTTGTAGACAGGCTGCCTACACATAGCTCTGCATCTCTTCTTTCATCCTGGATGTTTGGGAGTCTGGGGGCTGGCTCTGGGGGACTGCTAATCCAGAGATTTGCCCGACTCTAAGAGGATTCTGGCTTCCTAGAACCCTTCCTGTGTTTCCCAGGCTGGCCTGCATGCCATTTCCCTTGTGGGAGGTGAGGGGGGTGTAGGGCTCTTCTCTTTGTGCCAGGGAGGGGCAAACTGAGGCCAGGGAGGTGGCCAAGACAAGTGTGGGATCAGGAATGCAACTTTGGGAACTTGCAAGGGAGGGGTGGAGGGAGACAAAGTCTCCCTGTCACAACTGTCACCAGGTTCTTGTTCATCTGCTCCTCCTGCCTGTTCCCTCTCTGCCCTCTGTCCTCTCCTTCAGAGCTTTGGCTTTGCCATCCAGGCTGGAGAGCCCCTGCCCATGGTCTTGCCCCTCAGCCTCCTCCGTGATGTGGAATTTCTCTGGTCCACTTTACAAGCTGCCAGTGTAGTCTCCCTGGCCCTCCCCTTTCCCTTGCCTCTCAAACCAGTCCAGCCAGTTTGTAGGGGCCCAGTTCCTCATTGTGTTTTTTCCCTACTGGCCAAGCAGCTCTAGCCTGGCTCTCAGGTTTCTGCTTTTTCAGTGGACCTAGCCAGGAGTCCACTTGGGGGATTCTTTTCGGATCTACGGGGAACCTTCTTATCTCTGTGACCATGAGAAAAAGGGTGCCGAGTGATCGAGGTCACTGAGCTGTCCTTTTCTATTTCGACCATTTGCTTTTCTTGTTTCCTCTGAGGGGGTTCTAATCTCTGTACCTCTAGTTCTCCCATTTTCTAAATCTGCCAGCGTCTAGCATATTGCCTGGCCCTGTGTGAATCAGTCCTTCCTCCGCACACCCGAAACCACCCCACCCCCACTTCCTGCTAGGAGTCCAGAGACCCTGTCCCTCCTAGTTGGAAACCAGATGCATATGGCTGGGCCAGAGGTGATGGAATTGGGGCAGGGCAGGCTAATGAGTAACTCAGGGAGAAGTGGCTGTCTGGCACAGGTGTAGTGTTCTCCTTCTCCTTGCAGGCTGGAAAGGCAGAGGCAGACAGATGCAGCTGAATTAGCTGGTGGTCTGGTCTCTTCCCAGAGTGTAGTTGATGAGGAGAGCCCTGGGCATGTGACGGGGGAGAGAAAAGCAGGGTCAGGCATCTGGCGAGTGCGCAGGCCCTGGACTCCACGTTGCCTGGCCCTTGATCACTGTTTACCTGCCTGCCTCTGGGGCTTACGCAAGGCCTCAGCGCTGCCCTGCTGCCTTGGTCCCGCCCCACCATCCTCTGTAACCGAAGGCGGGTAGGTTTCGGGTTTTCCATGTTGAATCATTTAGAGCCCTGCTTTCTGACCCACCCCGAAGATCCCTTTAGTCCTCCTGGCCCCTGATCCACATGTCCTTGGACTGAAGGTGATTGAGGCTGGGGGGCTAACCTAACCTGGGACCTGGGGGAGTGCTCAACACTACCTCTGAGCAATTTAGTGCTGTTGCTCAGGGGGCTGTGCCCTCTGCTGGGCCTAGGCTGGGAACTCCTTGACCTGGATCTGGAAGATCAGTAGATGTACTGACAGGGTAGACTGCATCATGAATAAATCATGTGGCTTCTGAGAGCTGGCAATCTAGGCACATCTGGTTCTAAGATCACGACTACATAGGGCAGCAAGTCTGAATCAGGAGGAGGTCCTGTTACTAAGAGGTCCTGTTACTGAGGGAAAGTAGATTTGTCTTGGGCAAATCTCCCCACGGCTGTGCAAGTGGGCTTTAGGTCAGGATACAGCCGTTAACAAATATTTGTTGGTATCTACCACGTGCCCAAACACCCGGAGACACAGTGGTTAGCTGATAGCCATGGTCTTTGCCCTCCAGGAGCTTATTATCAAGTAGGGGAGACCGACAGGAAATGATTACTCCAATAAATGTATAAATATAAACTGGAGTAAACCTACTGAAGGACAACTGTATAGCGTATAACATGGATCAGACCTGGTTTGTGGGAGGCTGATTTGTGAGAACTGACCTGGTTTGTGGGATGGGTGGTCAGGGAAGGCTTCTCTGAAGAAGTGACATCTTTCTTTCTTTCTTTTTTCTTTTTCTTTTTTTTTTTCTGAGACAGGGTTTACTCTGTCGCCAGGCTGGAGTGCAGTGGTGTGATCTTGGCTCACTGCAACCTCTGCTTCTCAGGCAAGTGATTCTCCTGCCTCAGCCTCCCAAGTAGCTGAGATTACAGGCATGTGCCACCACACCCAGCTAATTTTTGTATTTTTTTTCCTTTTTTCACCTGAAACTGTCTTTTGGTATTACTTGATAATTTTTGTATTTTTAGTAGAGATGGGGTTTCATCATGTTGGCCAGGATGGTCTCAATGTCTTGACCTCATGATCCACCCGTCCTGGCCTCCCAAAGTGCTGGGATTACAGGTGTGAGCCACCACGCCTGGCCAAAGTGGCATCTTTCTATGAACCAGGTGAAGCCAGAAAGTGCCTGTTGGATGAAGTGCCATGTGTGAAGGATGATATTTGTTGTCAGCTTTGTGACAGTCACACTGCTAGATGTTTTTATGCTTAATATCTTGTCTTTTCTCTCCTTTTTATTAAATTAGAACCCAAGTTCAATAAAGTACAAAAATCTTTTTTTTTTTTTTGAGATGGAGTCCTGTTCTGTCACCAGGCTGGAGTGCAGTGGCATGATCTCAGCTCACTGCAACCTCTGCCTCCTGGGTTCAAGCATTTCTCCTGCCTTGGCCTCCCTGGTAGTTGGGATTACAGGTGTCTGCCACCATGCCCGGCTAATTTTTGTATTTTTGGTAGAGACAGGGTTTTACCATGTTGACCAGGCTGTTGTCTAACTCCTGACCTCAGGTGATCTGCCTGCCTCCCACAGTTCTGGGATTACAGGCACGAACCACCCTGCCCAGCCTAAATAAAATACAAAGACCTTAAGTGTAAAACTTGGTAATTTTTTTTATTGTTGTATATACTCATATAATTGTTTATTATCTCATTCTCACAGATAACCTTATGGTGGTATTATACCTATTTTACAGATGAGGAAACTGAGGCACAGAAAAATCGTGGGTTTTTTGTTGTCGTTGTGTTTGAGACAGGGTGGAGTGCAGTGGTGTGATTACAGCTCACTGCAGCCTTGACGCCCTGGACTCAGGTGATCCTCCTGCTTCAGCCTCCCAAGTAGCTGGGACTACAGGTGTGTCCACCATACCCGGCTAATTTTTTTGTATATTTTGTAGAGCTGGGGTTTTGTCATGTTGCTCAGGCTGGTCTAAAACACCTGAGTTCAAGTGATCCGCCCACCTTGGCCTCCCAAAGTGCTGGGATTACAGGCATGAGCCACCGCACCAGAAAAGTTATGATTTGCCTGAGGTTGGATACGTCAAGTGAGGAGCAGAGATAGGATTCCAAACCAGATCCTGACTCTAGTCCAGTGCATTTTCTACTGGATGAGTGGCTTGGAGAATTATTCTACCCTTCTGCCTTCACACACCTTTTAAGATGGGGTGGTAAAAGTTTGTGTGTGCTGTCTCCTGGGGGAGGGTGCATCGCTTTCATCATTTTCTCATGGAGTCCCAGGGCCAAAAAGATGAAGAATCATTCCTAATGAAGGGATCTTCCCTCCCCTTTCTTTTCTCTTGAAAATTGCTGGGAATTCTAAGAATGCTCTTCTTTAGATAGGAGACCTTCCCCACCAAGCCCTTTGTCACCTGTAGCTCTGCCTCTCCCATCCCTCCCCCTCCCCCGTTTCCTGGCTTGCTCGCGCTTTGCAGTCTCTGAAAGGGGCCTTGCCAAGTTTCCTTGGCCCAGAACTCCATGGGGAGGTTGAGTTGGGTATGTTTGTGTTTCTGTCTGGCACGTTAGAGGCTCCTCCTCCAGTTTGGTACTAGGCTCTGGTGGAGACTAGCGGAAGGGGTGGGGAAGCTGGATTTTTTTATTTGTTTGGAAGATAATCTCTCCCCCAAGTTCCTGGAGCCAGAGCATACCTGGAATACATTCCATTTGCTGACTCTGAGCTTGAGCAATGCAGACCTGGGAAGCTGGCCTGTGGATAGTGTTGGCTCTGGCTCTTAGCTGAAACAAGTTTGCCTGACCTGGGGCTCCTTGGAGTGGCACAGTTTTTAAACCATATTTAAATCTTTTCTTGAATAGATAATACATCCACATGGTTCCAAATTCAAAAGGGACAAAGAAAGATACAGTAAGAAAGTCCACTCCTTTCTGCTCTTCCAGAGAATAGAAACTCTCCCATCTCTGTTCCTAGTCCTTACTGCCTCTACCTCAAAGCCATCACTGCTATCAGTTTTTTTAAGTTTCTTTCCAGAAGTGGGATGATACACTTTGAGGTCTTCTACATTTTAAATGAGCTCTGGGAGAGAAGGTCCCCCTGTGAGATGGAGGTATCTATTCAGCAGGGTGTGGGTTCTGTCTTCACTTGGGGGGAGGTGGGAAGGAAGGCACATGGTAGTGTTATGTGTATGTATGAAGATCAGGCAAAATCTTTTTTTTTTTTTTTTTTTGAGACAGTGGCTGACTGTGTCACCCAGGCTGGAGTGCAATGGCATAGTCACCGCTCACTGCAGCCTCGCCCAAGTTCAAGTGATCCTCCCACCTCAGCCTCCCAAGTAGCTGGGATTACAGGTGTGTGCCACCAGGCCCGGCTAACTTTTGTATTTTGTGTAGACATGCAGTTTCACCATGTTGCCCAGACTGGTCTTGAACTCCTGAGCTCAAGCAGTCTGCCCACCTTGGCCTTCCAAAGTGGTGAGATTACAGGTCACTGCTCCTGGCCATCAAGCAAAATCTTTAAACTTTTAACAAAGCCTAGCTCCCCAGGGTTGTATCAGAGGAAATGGATTCTTTTAGGTTAGTGAGTCTCAAAGTGTGGTATCTGGACCAGTAGCATCAGTATCATCTGGGGAACTTGGTTAGAAATGCAGATTCTCAGTTCCCAGCCCAGACCGACTGAATCAGAAGCTCTGGAGGTCAGGTCCAGCCATCTGTATGTTAAAAGGCTCTCCAGGGGCCTCCTGTCAGTCTGGGAATCAGTGGTTTATCTGGTAGGAACTGACAGGGCAGTCAGCCCCACTAAAGCCGGGCAAGTAGAAGTTTCATAGTTTCTAGTTAAGTCTCTCAGCCTAAACTCATTTCTTCATCTTCTAGGACTTCTCCTATTTATGGAGCAGGCACCCAACATGGCTGAGCCCCGGGGCCCTGTAGACCATGGAGTCCAGATTCGCTTCATCACAGAGCCAGTGAGTGGTACAGAGATGGGCACCCTACGTCGTGGTGGACGACGCCCAGCTAAGGATGCAAGAGCCAGTACCTACGGGGTTGCTGTGCGTGTCCAGGGCATCGCTGGACAGCCCTTTGTGGTTCTCAACAGTGGGGAGAAAGGTGGCGACTCCTTTGGGGTCCAAATCAAGGGGGCCAATGACCAAGGGGCCTCGGGAACTCTGAGCTCAGATTCGGAACTCCCTGAGAACCCCTACTCTCAGGTCCAGGGATTTCCTGCCCCCTCGCAGAGCAGCACATCTGATGAGGATCCTGGGGCCCAGTGGAATGGAAAGCTACTCCGTTCCCAGTCCCAGGCCTCACTGGCAGGCCCTGGCCCAATGGATCCTAGTAACAGAAGCACCAGCATGCTGGACCTAGCCCCGAAAGTGGCTTCCCCGGGCAGCACCATCGACACTGCTCCCCTGTCTTCAGTGGACTCACTCATCAACAAGTTTGACGGTCAACTTGGGGGCCAGGCCCGGGGCCGGACTGGCCGCCGAACACGGATGCTACCCCCTGAACAGCGCAAACGGAGCAAGAGCCTGGACAGCCGCCTCCCACGGGACACCCTGGAGGAACGGGAGCGCCAGTCCACCAACCACTGGAACCCTAGCACAAAATATGACAACCATGTGGGCAGTTCGAAGCAGCCAGCCCAGAGACAGAGCCCGAGCCCGAGCCCGAGCCCTCTCAGTGGCTTTAGCCGTGCCCGTCAGACTCAGGACTGGGTGCTTCAGAGTTTTGAGGAGCCTCAGGGGAGAGCACAGGACGCTACCATGCTGCAGGTCAGACCCAGCCCCTCCCTGGCTTCCAACTGTCAGCCTCTTCTCCCTTCTTGTCAGCCTTTACCCACCAGCCATAGGCCTCCTTGCTAATTCAGGTAGCCTAGGCAGAAACTCTCCTTCTGTTCTCCACTGTATCTGTCCAAAAAATAGGTGATATTCACATGCACAACATATTTCCATGGGTAAAATTCTCAAGAAAATGGAGCGAGCTAAAGAATCATCATTCACAAGTTTGGACCTAGTTGTCATTGCCACAACCATGGACTATGATCAGTCTCCAGCATTTGCTAGATCTGCAGCATACGTAAGGCAGGCTTGGAGGACAGGAGCAGTTTCCTTGGTGCTCTTGCTAAAATTCCACACCTTTCAGCTGGGCGCGGTGGCTCACGCCTGTAATCTAAGCACTTTGGAGGCCAAGGTGGGCAGATCACCTGAGGTCGGGAGTTCAAGACCAGCCTGACCAACATGGTGAAACCCCGTCTTTATGGAAAAAAAAAAAATTAAAAAAGAAAAAAAAAATTCCACACCTTTCTCTCCTACTCAGGAACGTAAGAGAGGGAGCAACTTTACTTTGAGAGAAACTTAAGTTCATTTTAAGAGTAAATTATTTATCGGCTCTAGCATGCTAACTGCCATTAGTGACAAATCACTTGTGGCACAGTTCGCAGCTGGTTGAGATGTCTGTTGGGGAGAATCTGGTTTGCAGCAATAGTGTAGAAGTGCATCTGCGTTGGCCTCTCCCTGACCTGTTGCTCAGGCCTCCGCAGCATATCTTTTTGCTGCACTTCAGAGTCGTTCATCATGCTTGAAGGGCCTTGACCCGAGACTGCCAGTTTTATTCCATCTCAAACCCATGCATGTTTCTGGCCTGATCGTCCTATTTCATTCTTACTTTCTTCTTTATTTTCTTTCTTTTTTTTTTTAAACAGTTCAAATCAACTCCAGACCTCCTCCGGGACCAGCAGGAGGCAGCTCCACCAGGCAGTGTGGACCATATGAAGGCTACCATCTATGGCATCCTGAGGGAGGGGTGAGTGGGGGCCCCCCCAGCAGCAGAGGCTCACCCCTCCCTTTTTCTTCTAGCTTTGTTCCCCATCTTCCCTGATTTCACCCTTTCCCGATGTCTGCTACCTCTTTCCTCCCCTAACCCTTGCTTCTATCCTTTTATCCTCTAGAAGCTCAGAAAGTGAAACCTCTGTGAGGAGGAAGGTTAGTTTGGTGCTGGAGAAGATGCAGCCTCTAGTGGTGAGTGGTCTTCTCTGGATGGGAGCAAGGGTCAAGGTTAGGGCTTTGAGCGCCTCAGGGGATCCAGACTTGGGCTCACTCCTTTCCTCCCCACCCCCCATATTTCTGGCAGATGATTTCTTCTGCTTCTTCTAAGGCCGTGGCAGGGCAGGGCGAGCTTACCCGAAAAGTGGAGGAGCTACAGCGAAAGCTGGATGAAGAGGTGAAGGTGAGGGAAGGTTAGAGGTGCCGGAGGTGAAGGAACACGGGGAAAAAGGCTTGGCCTGGAGATGGGCTGGGCTGACTCTTCCAAGCAATGGAACAAGCATGTTTGTGTCTTATGAGACAAGAGACAAGAGGGTGTGCTAGTTCCAGCAATGACGTCTGGGGTTCTCTGGGGCTTAGGGAGGTGGAGCACAAGAGGAATCTACCTACCTTCCATTCTACTCCCTTTGGGAGTTCCCATCCTGGCTCTGCCCCTTAGTAGCTGTATAAAACTTAAGAAAATTACTTACCTTCTCTGTGCCTCATTTTTCTAATCATCATCAAAATAATGGCAATAGTAGTAGCTATCATTTATTGAGTATAATTTTGGTAGTATGTGTTGTCCTGGGTACTGTAATTATCTTCGTGACCCTGTGAATACCTATTCCGGACCCTTTTCTGATGAGAAAACAGAAGCTCAGAGAGGCTAAGTAAATTGCCTCAGTAAGTTGCAGAGAGGAATGAAAAAATCCAGGTCAGTTTTATTCTAAAGTTAGTGTACCCTTTTTAAAAACATGTCTTCTGCCTTTCACAGTATTGTTTTGTGTGTAGTTGGTGCTCGGTAAATGTTGGATTGTAACTTCCTTTGTCTCTTGGAAAGCACTGTAGTGTAATGGTTAAGTGTTTGGCTGTGGAGTGAAACTAACTGAGTTCAAATCCTGGTTCCGTTACTGTTGGCTGTGTAACCGACCTCGTGCAAGTTCTTTAAATGTTCTAAGCCTCTGTTTCCTAAAGTGGGGATTATAATAGTACTATATTAATTATCTATTGCTGTGTAACAAATTACTTAAACATCTCCTGGCCAGGTGCAGTGGCTCATGGCTATAATCCCAGCACTTTGGGAGGCCAAGGTGGGCAGATCACCTGAGGTTGGGAGTTCAAGACCAGCCTGACCAACATAGAGAAACCCCTGTCTCTACTAAAAATGCAAAATTGGCCGGGTGTGGTGGCACATGCCCGTAATCTCAGCTACTCGGGAACTGAGGCAGGAGAATCGCTTGAACCCGGGAGGCGGAGGTTGCAGTGAGCTGAGATTGTGATATTGCACTCCAGCCTGGGCAACAAGAGCAAAACTCTGTCTGAAACAAACAAACAAACAAACAAACAAACAAACAAACATTTCCCAGTGTCTGAGGACCAAGAACCAGGGATCAGCTTAATAGGGTAATTCTGGCTCTGAGTCTGTTATAAGATTCCAGTCAAGTTTCTGGCTGTGGCCAAAAGAAGTAAACTGGAGGATCTGCTTCTAAAATGGCTTACTCAGGTCCAGGCATGGTGGCTCATGCCTATAATCCCAGCACTTTGGGAAGTCAAGATGGGAGGACCACTTGAGCCCAGGAGTTTGAGACTAGGCTGGGCAATACAGTGAGACCCCGCCTCTATAAAAAATAAAAAAATTAGCCAGTTGTGATGGCATACACCTGTAGTTCCAGCTACTTGGGAGGCTGAGGTGGGAGGATTGCTTGAGCCCAGGAGGTTGAAGCTGCAGTGAGCTATGATTGCACTGCTGCCCTTCAGCCTGGGTGCCAGAGCAAGTCCCTGTCTCAAAAACTGCACTCAGCACTTTGGGAGGCTGAGGCAGGCAGATCACCTGAGGTCAGGAGTTCAAGACCAGCCTGGCCAACATGGTAAAAACCCATCTCTACTAAAAATACAAAAATTAGCCAGGCATGGTGGCAGGTGTCTGTAATTGCAGCTACTTGGGAGGCTGAGGCAGCAAGAATTACTTAAACCTAGGAGGCAGAGGTTGCAGTGAGCTGAGATCATGCCACTGCACTCCAGCCTGGGCAACAGAGCGAGACTCTGCCTCAAAAAACAAACAAGCAAACAAAAACTGGCTTAATCAAATGGCTGTTGGTTGTAGACCTCAGTTCCTGGCAGTTTGGCCTTCTTCACAGAGCTGCTTTTGAGTATTCTCACAACATAACAGCTATTTTTTCCCAGAGTGAGGGATCCAGGAGAAAAGCTGCAATGCCTTTTTACGACCTAATGTCAGAATTTACGCATCATGTCCTCCTTTTTCTGTTGGTTAGAAGGAAGTCTCTACATCAAGCCCATGCTTGAGGCGAACAGATTTAGGCTTTGACTTTTGAAAGAAATGTCAGATAATTTGTGAGCATATTTTACATCATTACAAGTACCAAGGCTAGTTATGAGGATTAAATGTGGATAATACACATAAGATTCCAAGTACAGTGTCTGTCATACAGCAAGAGTCCAATGATTGTTAGATATTCCCATTATTCTGAGTCTTTTTTGTTTTTGTTTTTGAGGCAGAGTCTTGCCCTGTCACCCAGGCTGGCGTGCAGTGGTGCGACCTCAGCTTACTACAACCTCCGCCTCCCGGGTTCAAGTGATTCTCTTGCCTCAGCCTCCCGAGTAGCTGGGATTACAGGTGTCCACCACCACGCCCGGCTAGTTTTTGTATTTTTAGTAGAGACGGGGTTTCATCATGTTGGCCAGGCTGGTCTCGAACTTCTGATATTGTGATCTGCCCGCCTTGGCTTCCCAAAGTGCTGGGATTACAGGTGTGAGCCACTCCCTGGCCCTATTCTGAGTCTTTCTAAGAGGCTTTCCCCAGCCTCCACCTGCTGTGCTCTCATTCTCTTTTTCAGAAGCGGCAGAAGCTAGAGCCATCCCGAGTTGGGCTGGAGCGGCAGCTGGAGGAGAAAACAGAAGAGTGCAGCCAGTTGCAGGAGCTGTTGGAGAGGAGGAAGGGGGAGGTCCAGCAGAGCCACAAGGAGTGCGTGCAGCTGGTGGCGGACCTTGGGCTGCTTGGGGGCCTAGGGGCTTAGAGGCCACTCCCACTTTGCCCCTAGGGCTGAAGGAGACAGAAGGAAATCTCCAGAAGCTCAAAGGGGCAGTGTTGGTTTAAGGACAGGATAGGCCTTTTCTCTGTACCTTCTTTGTCAGTAATGGTGATGGTGCGTGATTTAGAGTTAAGCTCCCTGGGTTTGCCTCTGTCTCAGATTCTTAAGCTGTAAAATAGAATTAATAATAGTACCTACCTCGCAGGATCATTGTAAGGATTCATTCATCCATTCAGCAGATATTTCATCAGGAATGCTATGACAGGCATTCCTCTGGGTACCCAAGGCACATCAGTGAACCCTACAGATGAAGGGCTCGCTCTCCAGAAGTTTACTTTCTACTGAGAGGGAACAGACAGTAAACAAACATATTATGCAATTAAATTTGTAACTGTGGGAAGGCAGTAAATACAACAGGGTAAGGCAGATCAGGAGGGCCGGGTTGTAGGGGAGCAGGTTGTAAAGGTCAGGGGCGGCCTCTTCAAGACCTGAACAAAGCAAGTTTAAATGAATTAATAAATACGAATTAAAACATATGGTGTGTTTAGAAAGCTGCCTGACACATAGTGTGCAATAACGTTATCTATTATTAGGCTCCAGAACATGAAGCGCCTCTGGGACCAGGGTGAAAGTTTACGGCATGGATTGGAGACCCAGGTGACGGAGCTGCAGAACAAGCTGAAACAGGTCCAGGGTCCTGAGCCTGCCAAGGAGGTGTTACTGAAGGTAACTGGGGTCCTGTGCCCCAGCCTCTGCTTTTTCTCAGCTGGATTATCCTCAGGTCTGCTCATCCGTGGTTTCCCCAAAGTGTGAGGAGCGGGTGGCTGATTGCAGGTACTCCTTAGTGTGCTTTCAGGCAGATTCAGGGGTGGGTTGGGATTAGAGTTAGGATAAAGGAAATCTATCATTCCGCGCTCTAATACTGGAACTAGAGCATCTGGTACTCTGCCTAACACAAAGGTGGTCAATAAATATTTTTGACTCTGTGAATTGGTGAATAGATGGATCCTAATAGAGTCACCCCTGCACTTCTACCTTTACTTTCTCCAGGAGCTGTTAGAGACCCGGGAACTTCTGGAAGAGGTCTTGGAGGGGAAACAGCGGGTAGAGGAGCAGCTGAGGCTGCGGGAGCGTGAGTTGACGGCCCTGAAGGGGGCCCTGAAAGAGGAGGTAGCCTCCCGTGACCAGGAGGTGGAACACGTGCGGCAGCAGTGCCAGCGAGACACGGAGCAGCTCCGCAAGAGTATGCAGGATGCGAGCCAGGCATGTGACAAGAGCAGGGTTGGAGAGAGAAGGGCACTGCTGGGGAGCGAGGCTGCCTTGGGATCTGGTACTTTTGGACTGCTCATGGTTGCAACTGGAAACTCCCCCTAAAGGACACATGTGGGATCTGCTGAAAACCTTGGCCAGGAAAACTATAAGGGCACAGTGAAGGAGTACAGGCCAGAAGTACCATGAGGTTGTGTGACAAAAGTCCCGGGGAAGCTGGGGGTGGTAGCTCACGCCTGTAATCCCAGCACTTTGGGAGGCCGAGGCGGATGAATTGGTTGACCTCAGAAAGTTGGAGACCAGCTTGGGCAACATGGAGAAACCCCGTCTCCACCAAAAATATGAAAACTTACCTGGGTGTAGTGCGTGCTTGTAGTCTCAGCTACTTGGGAGGCTGAGGCAGGAGAATCACTTGAACCGAGGAGGTGGAGGTTGCAGTGAGCTGATTTCGTGCCATTGTACTCCAGCCTGGGCAACAGAGCAAGACTCTGTCCCCCCCAAAATAAAAAGTCTCAAGGGGAAATAACTGGGGGAGGTTTCCTGTAGATGATAGAAGGTGGACTGTGACTTGAGGAGAGAACCTCTGCTAGCATTGTACCAGGTACCACAAGGGTGTCAGGGGGTGCAGCTGGCATGGTGCCCTCTGGGTCTAAGCCTTTCCTTCTACACACTCACACTTTGGTTTTAAGTGACTGCTTCCCTCTGAGCCTTCTGGTGTCCAACTCTCCCCTTCTCTAGGACCACGCAGTGCTGGAGGCTGAGAGGCAAAAGATGTCAGCCCTTGTGCGAGGGCTGCAGAGGGAGCTGGAGGAGACCTCAGAGGAGACGGGGCATTGGCAGAGCATGTTCCAGAAGAACAAGGAGGAGCTTAGAGCCACCAAGCAGGAGTAAGGAGCTTGGTCCTCTCAGAAATACTTGCCCATGATTCATATCCCACTACCTTTCTCTTTTTAATTTTTAATTTTAATTAATTAATTAATTAATTATTTTGAGACAGAGTTTCACTCTTGTTGCCCAGGCTGGAGTGCAATGGCATGATCTCGGCTCACTGCAACCTCTGCCTCCTGGGTTCAAGCTATTCTCCTGCCTCAGCCTCCCAAGTAGCTGGGATTACAGGCGCATGCTACCAAGCCTGGCTAATTTTTGTGTTTTTAGTAGAGATGGGGTTTTGCCATGTTGGCCAGGCTGGTCTTGAACTCTTGACCTCACCCACCTTGGCCTCCCAAAGCACTGGGATTACAGGCGCTAGCCACTGCACCTGGCCCTTTCTCCTTTTTTTTTTTTTTTGAGACAAGGTCTGGCTCTGTTGCCCAGGCTGGAGTGCAGTGGCATAGTCTGGGCTCACTGCTACCTTCACCTCCCAGGCTCAGGCCCATCCTCCCACCTCAGCCTCCCGAGTAGCTGGAACTATAGGCATGCACCACCACACCCAGCTAATTTTTGAATTTTTTGTAGACAGGGTTTCATTATGTTGACCAGGCCGGTCTTGAACTCCTGGGCTCAACGGATCCACCTGCCTTGGCATCCCAAAGTGCTGGGATTACAGGTGTGAGCCACCACACCTGGCTCACTTCCTTTCTATCCGTGCTATGCTCTTACTCTCCCATTTCTCAAACTGCTCTTTTCTATGTTCACCTTCCTCTTGATAGTGGGTGTCCAGTATTTTCACCTCCAGACGGATGGGTTTCATTGCCATGCTAACTTCCCCCAGGCATGTGGCCTTACTCTGTTCCCTTTCCCCTTTATTTTACCTTGCCCACTTAGACTCCTGCAGCTGCGAATGGAGAAGGAGGAGATGGAAGAGGAGCTTGGAGAGAAGATAGAGGTCTTGCAGAGGGAATTAGAGCAGGCCCGAGCTAGTGCTGGAGATACTCGCCAGGTTGAGGTGCTCAAGAAGGTATTTGGGAATTGGGGGGGGCAGAATGGGAGGTAGGGGTGATGAACACCTGCCTTACCTTTCCATGAGGGCCTCCATGCTGGTGGGGCCATCTCCTGTGTGCTTGGTTTCCAGGCCTCATCCTGCATGCTCAGCTTGATCTCTTTCCAACACAGCAGCACTAGTCTTCTCATTGAGCATAGGTTTCTCCCATCCAAGTGCTAACCAGGCCCGACCCTGCTTAGCTTCCGAGATCAGATGAGATGAGGCGTGTTCAGGGTGCTATGGCTGTAGACTGAGCATAGAGGTTTCTAATGGAAAGTGCTCTCAGAAGCCAGGTTGGGGTATAGCCAAAGGCTGGTGGCTGCCTCCCAAGAGACGTCATGGGTAGCAGCATTTAGGTGGATTTGTGAAACTCCAGGGTCATTTTTGCAGGCTCAGAAATCTAATTTGGTCAGCATGGCAAAAGCTGCTTTGTCTTTCAGAGGGGACTCTTAACTACATTTATGAAGAAATGTTTACCATTAGAATTTCAGTTTATTAACTTGCATTGAGAAATATCATCACATGGACTGGAATACTTGTGTTGGCATGGCCTGGTTACTAATGGAACACAACTTATTAGAAAGAAAAAGCGGTCGGGTGACGGGGCTCATGCCTGTAATCCCAGCACTTTGGGAGGCTGAGATGGACGGATCACCTGAGGTTGGGAGTTAGAGACCAGCTTGGCCAACATGGAGAAACCCCTTCTCTACTAAAAATTCAAAAAATTAGCCGGGCGTGGTGGTGCATGCCTGTAATCCTAGCTACTTGGGAGGCTGAGGCAGGAGAATCACTTGAATACGGGAAGTGGAGGTTGTAGTGAGCTGAGATCGTGCCACTGTACTCCAGCCTGGGCAGCAAGAGCAAAACTCCATCTCAAAAAAAAAAAAAAGAAAGAAAAGAAAGAAAAATAGCAGAGTTTATGGTGTTACATTGCCCAGGCTGGTCTCTAACTTTCTGAGGTCAAGTATATGGACCATATACCAGAGTATATGGTCTTATGTATAAAGGTTACATATAACCTTTTAGCCTAATTATGGTACTTTCTGAATTTCAGAAGTAGCTAATAGCTAATAATTAGAACCAGAACTCATATTTTAATTTTCTTTCTTTTTTATTTTTATATTAAAAAAATATGGAATGTGGCCGGGCGCGGTGGCTCACGCCTGTAATCCTAGCACTTTGGGAAGCTGAGGTGGGTGGATCACCTGAGCTCAGGAGTTCAAGACCAGCCTGGCCATCATGGTGAAACCTCATCTTTTTTATTTAAAAAAAAAATGGAACGCTTCACGAATTTGCGTGTCATTCTTGCGCAGGGGCCATGCTAATCTTTTCTGTATCGTTCCAATTTTAGTATATGTGCTGCAGAAGCGCGCACTTAATTTTCTTTTTAAGAGAAATCAGAGCTGTGCTAGTTTTTTTTTGTTTTGTTTTGTTTGTTTGTTTTTATATTAAATGAGACAGGGTTTCACCATGTTGGCCAGGCTGGTCTTGAACTCCTGACCTCAGGGGATCCACCCGCCTCAGCCTCCCAAAGTGCTGGGATTACAGGCATGAGCCACCGTGCCCGGCCTGTGCCAGTATTTATTGTGTCACATATTTTGGTTTTATATTATATATGTGTGTATGTATGTGTGTTTTTCCTGAAACTTTATAGGAAAGGTGACAGGCAGCTACAGGCATTGATCTGACCTGTGCTGTCAATGTGTCTCCAGGTTGCTCTTGCATGCAGTTGGAGATCCCATGGCCACACTATATTTTTTTAAACAACCAGTCTTACTAGCCATACCTTCATGTACTCTCCCTTCGTGTTCTTTTTTTTTTTTGAGATGGGGTCTTGCTCTTTTGCCCAGGCTGGAGTGCAGTGGCACAATCTCGGCTCACTGCAACCTCTACCTCCTGGATTCAAGTGATTCTCCCGCCTTAGCCTCCCGAGTAGCTGGGACTACAGGCGCATGCCACCATGCCTGGATAATTTTTTATATTTTTAGTAGAGATGGGGTTTCACCGTGTTGGCCAGGATGGTCTCGATCTCCTGACCTCGTGATCTGCCCACCTTGGCCTCCCAAAGTGCTGGGATTATAGGTGTGAGCCACCACGCCCAGCCCATGTTATTTTTTTTTAAATGGAGTTATGTTTTACATGCTATAAAAGTCATCTTTGTGTACAATCTAGTTGTTTTTATTATATTAACAAAGTTGTACAACCATCACCACTATTTAATTGCAGAACATTTTTATTACCCGCAAAAGGCCCCATACCCATTAACAATAATTCCTCCCACCCAATGGCAACCACTCATCTACTTTTTGTCTCTAGATTTACCTATTCTGGATATTTCTTTTTCTTTTTCTTTTTTTTTTTGAGATGGAGTCTCACTCTGTTGGCCAGGCTGGAGTGCAATGGTGCGATCTTGGCTCACTGCAACCTCCACCTCCTGGGTTCAAGCAATTCTCCTGCCTCAGCCTCCCAAATAGCTGAGATTATAGGCGCCCGCCACCACACCCAACTAATTTTTTTTTTATTTTTACTAGAGACAGGGTCTCACCATCTTGGCCAGGCTGGTCTTGAACTCGTGACCTTGGGATCCACCCACCTCGGCCACCCAAAGTGCTGGCATTACAGGCGTGAGCCACCACACCCGGCCTATTCTGGATATTTCATATAATAGGGGCCTGGCTTCTTTTACCTAGCCTAGCGTTTTCAAGGTTTGTCCCTGTGGTAGCAAGTATGAGTGCTTCTTTACTTTTTATGGCTGAATAACATTCTACTGTGTGGTATAACATATTTAGTCCAGTCATCAATTCATTGACATCTGGGTTGTTTATACATTTGGGCTGTAATGAATAATGCTACTGTGAACATTCAGGTATAAGTTTTTCTGTGAACACATATTTTCAGTTCTCTTGGGCTACCTAAGAGTGGAATTGCTGGTGATATACATGGTAAATCCCTGTTTAACTTTTTGAGAAACTGCCAAACTGCTTTCCAAAGTGGCCACATCATTTTTCATTCCCCCGGCAATGTATGAGAGTTTCAGCTTCTGCACATTCAGGTATCTTAGTCTGGCTCTAGGTGCCCCATCACCATTCCGCTTTCTTTCCAGGAGCTGCGCCAGACTCAGGAGGAGCTTAAGGAACTGCAGGCAGAGAGGCAGAGCCAGGAGGTGGCTGGGCGACACCGGGATCGGGAGTTGGAGAAGCAGCTGGCGGTCCTGAGGGTCGAGGCTGATCGAGGTCGGGAGCTGGAAGAACAGAACTTCCAGCTACAAAAGACCCTCCAGCAACTGCGACAGAACTGTGAAGAGGCTTCCAAGGCAAGGGGAGTGGGCACAGGGCTTAGGAGGTGGAGGCTGAGGGTGTCTGGAGGGCTGAGGACCCAGAGGGTGTGGAAAGTTACCTGTCATGGGTATGTACTGACCAGCTCCTGGGTCCTAGGCATGTGGTTAAAAGAAGCCAGGATTTGGCAGGGGGAGGCTGCTGTACCTGGTGAAACCCATTGCGTCTCTGTAGGGGTGGGATTTCAGGGAAGCGTCTGGCTGGTGGCAGCACCTCTCTTTAAGCCTCATTCTTATAGGCTGTCTTTGGGACGGCTTTCCTGGGCGCGGTCAATGGCCCCAAGCCCTGGGGTCTGAGCCGCCACCCCCGGAACCGTCCTTAGGCTAAGATGGTGGCCGAGGCAGAGGCAGCAGTGCTGGGGCAGCGGCGGGCCGCAGTGGAGACAACGCTTCGGGAGACCCAGGAGGAAAATGACGAGTTCCGCCGGCGCATCCTGGGTTTGGAGCAGCAGCTGAAGGAGACTCGAGGCCTGGTGGACGGTGGGGAAGCGGTGGAGGTGCGACTTCGGGACAAGCTGCAGCGGCTGGAGGTCAGTGCTTCTGCCCACAGTGTCGGCTTCCTCCCGGCCCTCTCTGCTCAGCCCTGGTGGAATACTCCTATGCTAAATACTCAGCCACCAGTTTTATTTTGCTCTAGCGTGCATCTGTTTTGCCTTCGCAAACCCTCTGTTAACTTTGGGTTTATTTCCTGGAGTATACTTTGGCGCCAATGTTCCAGTCTATGCACTGGTATTTTCGTCTCTTATCTCCCAGCCTTTGCTTGCCTCTCTGTGTCCTGATTTCTTTGCTAGGAGCCTGTTTTCATTGCACACCATTTTCATAAATACCTCATTTCTCCCGTCCAGCTACCTACCTCCAAGCGATTTGAACCCAAGTTTTGCCTTCTCTCAGTCCAACCCTGCTTCCCTACCACTCAGGCAGAGAAACAGCAGCTGGAGGAGGCCCTGAATGCATCCCAGGAAGAGGAGGGGAGTCTGGCAGCAGCCAAGCGGGCACTGGAGGCACGCCTCGAGGAGGCTCAGCGGGGGCTGGCCCGCCTGGGGCAGGAGCAGCAGACACTGAACCGGGCCCTGGAGGAGGAAGGGAAGCAGAGGGAGGTGCTCAGGCGCAGCAAGGCTGAGCTGGAGGAGCAGAAGCGTTTGCTGGACAGGACTGTGGACCGACTGAACAAGGAGGTGGGCATGGGGTATTCTGGGCCTTCAGGAGGAGGCCCAGCTCATCCAGAAGCTGGCCTGAGGGGACAGGGGTTGTGAGGAGGGGGTGGTCAGAATGTGTGATGTTTACAGCTGGGTGCAGTGACTCACGCTTGTAATTCCAGCACTTTGGGAGGCTGAGGTGGGCAGACACTTGAGGTCAGGAGTTTGAGACCAGCCTGACCAACATAGCAAAACCCTGTTTCTACTAAAAATACAAAAAAAAAATGTAGCTGGGCGTGGTGGCTTGTGCCTGTAGTCCCAGCTACTTGGGAGGCTGAGGCAGGAGAATCACTTGAGCCTGGAAGGCAGAGGTTGCAGTGAGCTGAGATCGCACCCTTCTACTCTAGCCTGGGTGACAGAGCAAGACTCTGTCTCAAGGAAAAAAAAATGTGTGATGTTTGCTTTCCTCAAGAACATTTTTGGGAAGACCAAGTCCAAATCTTCTGGAAGGGGCATCCTTCCTATGTCCCCTCCATGTTTTTGCCCTTTCCCTCACATCCTATTTCTTTACGGTCTTCATTCTTGGAGAGCATCTCCTGAGATTCTCCCTTAGGAGTCTACAAAACCTAAATACAGGAAGCTTCATTGGCTAGCTTGTGCAACATAACAAGGCTCTGTCGCTACTTAGAAAAAAAAAAAAAAGGGCCAGGCACGATGGATCACGCCTGTAATTCCAGCACTTTGGGAGGCCCAGGTGGGTGGATCACAAGGTCAGGAGATCAAGACCATCCTAGCCAACGTGATGAAACCCCATCTCTACTAAAAATACAAAAATTAGCCGGGCGTAGTGGCGCATGCCTGTAATCCCAGCTACTCGGAAGGCTGAGGCAGGAGAATCACTTGAACCTGGGAAGCAGAGGTTGCAGTCAGCTGAGATCGTGCTACTGCACTCCAGCCTGGGCAACAGAGCAAGACTCTGTCTCAAAAAAAAAAAAAAAAAAAAAATTAGCCAAGTGTGGTGGCTTGTGCCTCAGTTTCTCTTTATAGATGGGGAATTGAGACCCAGAGAAGATAAGTAACTTGCCTGTGGTTGCTAATTAGTTGTAGAGCCAGGATTTGAATGAGACATCTGTATTTCCAGCTACTTGGAAGGCTGAAGTAGGAGGATTGCTTGAGCCCAGGAGGTTGAGGCTGCAGTGAGCTGTGATTGCCCCACTGCACTGCAGCAAGACCCTGTCTAAAAAAAACCAAAAAACAAAAAAACTTCATTGGTAGAATTTTTTTTTTTGAGACAGAGTTTTGCTCTTGTTGCTCAGACTGGAGTGCAATGTCTCAATCTCGGCTCACTGCAAACTCCACCTCCTGGGTTCAAGCGATTCTCCTGCCTCAGCCTCCCTAGTAGCTGCGATTACAGGCATGCGTCACCATGCCCAGCTAATTTTGTATTTTTAGTAGAGACGGGGTTTCTCCACGTTGGTCTGGCTGGTCTCTAACTCCCGACCTCAGGTTCCCTAAGTGCTGCCTCGGCCTCCCTAAGTGCTGGGATTACAGGCAGGAGCCATTGTGCCTGGCGAATTTTAAATTTGGGTGTGGGAAAGGAGAAAAAGAAAAAAACCAAGGAAATCAATTGCTTCTGCTGCTAAGATTCTCCTTCCAATCTTTTTGTAAAACAAGAGCAAACACATAATATATCAATTCTAAAGTACACATTTTTTCATTTGTCAATGAAAATATACATTTTACATTTCTGAAATTGAGTTGTGTCTTATAACTTACAGTAGGTTATAGTTCAATTGGCAGATTTTTCTTAGTGGTACATATTATAATCATTGGTACCTTGAGTTGTGCTGAAATGGTCATTTAAGGCTTATTTTGTATCAGGCCCTGTTGTAAGTACAGAACTTCACATAATTAACTAACGTGATTCTCACAACACCTTGTGATATAGTTACTATGCTTATCCCATTTCACAGATGGGGAACTGAGACCCAGAGAAGATAAGTAACTTGTGTATGATCACAAGTAAATGGTAGAACCAGGATTTGAACCCAGACACCTGTATATAACTATTAGCCATACTGGGCACCTAGGCCCAGCAAAGAGCAAGAGAAGGGCTGCCTTGTCAGGAAGGAGATTCTTGGGAGAGAGTCTTGGGAGGGGAGTCTGGGCCTGCAGAGGGATATTTATTAAAGAGGTACAGTGCTGAAGACCCTTTTCTCTTTGTTTTAGTTGGAGCAGATCGGGGAGGCCTCTAAGCAAGCCCTGCAGCAACTCCAGGCCCAGCTGGAGGATTATAAGGAAAAGGCCCGGCGGGAGGTGGCAGATGCCCAGCGCCAAGCCAAGGATTGGGCTAGTGAGGCTGAGAAGACCTCTGGGGGACTGAACCGGCTTCAGGATGAGGTAGAAACCTAATATCCTTAGTTTGAAGGTCCTTGCCTTTTAACTGAACCTGTGGCCAAGGGTCCCTCCCCGAGGCCCAGGTTTAGGTCTAATGACTTGCAGGGTGAAGGAATATATTGTCTGTAGAGCAGTGATTTTCAAATTTTGCTGTATCTTAGAGCCACCTGGGGAGATTTTAAAACATCCCAAAACGCAAGCTGTATCCCATACCACTTAAATCATCATCTCTGGGGATGGGATCTAGGATCAGTATTTAAAAAACTCCGCAGGTGATTCTAAGTTGTGTAGACTTTAAAAACAATAGGCTGAGTGTGGTGGTTCATGCCTGTGATCCCAGCACTTTGGGAGGCTGAGTCAGGTGGATCACCTGAGGTCAAGAGTTCCAGACTAGCCTGGCCAACATAGTGAAACCCCATCTCTACTAAAAATACAAAAATTAGCTGGGTGTGATGGCACACACCTGTAGTCCCAGCTACTTGGGAGGCTAAGGCAGGAGAATCACTTGAACCCAGGAGATGGAGGTTGCAGTGAGCCGAGATCACGCCACTGCACTCCAGCCTGGGCAACAGAGCAAGACTCTGTCTCAAAAAGAAAGAAAGAAAGAAAATGCATGAAAAGTCCGTCTGCTTTTTTTTTTTGAAACGGGGTTTCACCATGTTGGACAGGGTGGTCTCGATCTCTTGACCTTGTGATCCACCCGCCTCGGCCTCCCAAAGTGCTGGGATTACAGGTGTGAGCCGCCGCACCCGGCCCTGTCTGCTTTTTATTGTTACCATGCTACTGGTAATTCTAAAGAGGGACAGTGATGACATGTTGCTCCCCACTGGGCTGGACTGCTCCTGCCCCTCAACCCTCACCTTCTTACTACACTGAGCTGTGGCATTTTTACCCCCGGGGCCAGATCCAGAGGCTGCGGCAGGCCCTGCAAGCATGCCAGGCTGAGCGAGACACAGCCCGGCTAGACAAAGAGCTTCTGGCCCAGCGACTGCAGGGGCTGGAGCAAGAGGCAGAGAACAAGAAGCGCTCCCAGGACGACAGGGCCCGGCAGCTGAAGGGCCTCGAGGTGAGGGCATTGGGGGGCGACCTGTGGAAAAGGATATCGAAATCCTGGCATAGGTGGGACTTCCAAGCCTCTTTCTGTACTAGCAGCCAAAACCGGCAGCCCACGGTTGACGGGTTTTGTTTGGCTGCAGTATTTTAAACAACTTTGAATCAATTGCTGTTGTTTTGAAATTTATAGATGTCACCTAAAATTTTGGATTTCTAGCTTCTTTTGTATTTGGCAGAGATGGTAATACTGAGTGTCTTGTCCTGAATCTGCATGGCAACAATTGGCTGGGGCTGAGCGGTGGCTTTCCCCTTTAGAGTGAAGAGTGCTCTTCAGTTTGCTGTATTTGATAACAGCAGCAGCACACACATATGGTGCTATGTGATAGGCACTTAAGACTTATTTAATCCTCAGAATAACCCTGTGGCGTAGGTAGTCTTGTTTTCTCCATTTTAAAGATGAGGGAAATGGAGGCACGGAGAGATGAACTTATCCATGGTCTTCTGCCGGGAAGCGGTAGATCTGATTTTCAGACTGGGCAGTCTGGTCCCATGTATGTGTACTCAGCCTCTACAGGCTACTGCCTCCGGTGCCTGTTTCTTGAGTCTCCTCATCTCAGTCTTGGCCCAGGTACTTGGATTTCTCTCTGTTTTTCCGTTAGAGAAATAGGGTTTTCCAATGAAGAGTGGATTCTGGGGTTCGCCTTTCTGTCACGGGGCTGTGACCAGAGCATGGTCCCAACCTGCCCGTGATGCCACACTTGGTCAGCAGAGGGCGCAGGCTCCGTGGTGGCTCTGGGCCCAGGCAAATACCTAAAGGTTCCTGGATGTGCAGGAGCGAAGTCTGTGAATGCTGGCGTTGGAGAGCCTCCTGGTCTGAGTTTGGCATTCTGGTGTCCACCATTTGGTACAGAATTAACCTGCTCTTCTGTTATAGGAAAAAGTCTCACGGCTGGAAGCAGAGTTAGATGAGGAGAAGAACACGGTGGAGCTGCTAACAGACCGGGTGAATCGTGGCCGGGACCAGGTGACCCCCCCTCACCCCTCATCTCTGTACTATATCACCTCTTGGTTCCCTCAAAACAACTCTACCCTCCCATCTTTCATCATCTGGAGAGTTCTGCCTGCCGAATCTGTGCATGGCTGGGTTTACTTCAGGGTCTTGCCTGCTCTGGGAAATGTTGGCCAGTTTCCTTGGGCGGAAAGAAGCCAATCATTTGCGTGGAGGAAGGGATCCTTGTGGCCTGGGCTGCTCTCTGGCCTGAATTGGGGCTTCTTTAGTTCACAACGGATACTAGTTCCTGGTGAGATGAAGGAGGCCCTGTTTACATTCTCTGGTTCCTCCCATTTGAATAGGCTGTGATTTTTTAGTTGCCTGGGAATTTTTGGGTTCAGGGTTCAGAGACCATCTTCCTGTAACTCAGCCTCACTTGGTTCAGCTTGCTAGTGCATCCTTAGCCCTCTCCAAGTCTGGTCCTCTCACCCTTCCCCACTAGGTGGATCAGCTGAGGACAGAGCTCATGCAGGAGAGGTCTGCTCGGCAGGACCTAGAGTGTGACAAAATCTCCTTGGAGAGACAGGTGAGGGGGGAAGAGAGGAGTCTCAGGGATGGACCCCAGGAGGTGGGTAAAATGGCCAGTGGAGTACTGATGGTGGAGGCTTCCTGTCCCTCTCAGAACAAGGACCTGAAGACCCGGTTGGCCAGCTCAGAAGGCTTCCAGAAACCCAGTGCTAGCCTCTCTCAGCTTGAGTCTCAGAATCAGTTGTTGCAGGAGCGGCTGCAGGCTGAAGAGAGGTGACATAAGCCTGTCCTTCCTCCCTCCCTCCCTCCCTCTTGGCTTTTCTCCTCTGCAGCTCCTTCCATCTTCCACCTCAGATATGGCCTGATGTTTAGGGAACCTTTTCACCTGATAGAGAGCAAAGAGAGTTGCAGAAATTCTGAAATGTGAATGACCTCACTCTCCCTTGTTCTTTGAATCTGCCCTAGATCCTGCCCAGTCTAATGGTGGGCTCATGACTAAGAGAAGTCCTTGGGGGCAGTATGGGGCCAAGTTAGGATTCCCTTAGAAATGGGGACTCTCGGCCGGGTATGGTGGCTTAAGCTTGTAATCCCAGCACTTTGGGATGTGGAGGTGGGCGGATCTTGAGGTCAGGAGTTTAAGACCAGCCTGGCCAATACAGTGAAACCCCGTCTCTACTGAAAATACAAAAATTAGCTGGGCGTGGTGGCGGGCACCTATAATCCCAGCTACTCAGGAGGCTGAGGCAGGAGAATTGCTTGGACCCAGGAGGTGGAGGTTGCAGACAGAGCTAGACTCCGTAAAAAACAGAAAAGAAATAGGGACACTCATAGGCATTCTTCTACCTCATCTTAGGGAGAAGACAGTTCTGCAGTCTACCAATAGAAAACTGGAGCGGAAAGTTAAAGAGCTATCCATCCAGATTGAAGACGAGCGGCAGCATGTCAATGACCAGAAAGACCAGGTGAGGATATGGCACCCTGGGGCCAAGCAACTGCGGGCCAAGTATGTATTGTATGTTTTCCTGAAAGCCAAGGGTGGCCCTTGTCTCCCATAGGTCTTCCAGACTTAGACTTTCCTAGTGTAAGGACAGAGATTAGATTGAAGGGACAAGACTAGAGCAGTCATCCTGAGCATATCTATTGAGTGCTTATGATGTGCTAGGTTCTGTAAGTCTGATACATATGTTAATACATTTAATCCCTAAGACAACCCTGTGAGGCTAAGGAACTTGCCCGTGGCCACATTTTTCCAGGGGCAATTATCCCTAGTCAAGATAGTTACAGGGGAGGGTCCCGGGCCATGGTGGTAGATGCTGTTCCAATGTGGGGACTTGGTGTCCTGCCCAGCTAAGCCTGAGGGTGAAGGCTTTGAAGCGTCAGGTGGATGAAGCAGAAGAGGAAATTGAGCGACTGGACGGCCTGAGGAAGAAGGCCCAGCGTGAGCTGGAGGACCAGCATGAGGTCAACGAGCAGCTCCAGGCCCGGATCAAGTCTCTGGAGAAGGACTCCTGGTATGGGCTACCCTTTTGCCCCTTGCTCCATAGGGACAGTAGAGCAGAGAGGGAATGGTCTCTCCTGAGCTGGATAAAGAGGAGAATGTCTAAAATGGGACTGTGCAGTCACTTGTTTCTGGTTGGAAGCCAGTATATTTATTTCTTAGTATCTCAGCCATCATCCTATACCTCATCTCCCTAAATCTGATGAGTTGGGGATCTTGTAACTTTAGGCCTTAGAAGAATTGAGGTTTCTTTAGCACAAAAAGGGTGGCTGTCTCAATATTTCTACTTCCCCTCCCTAACCAGAATTATTCTCTCTGAGTCAGGCGCAAAGCTTCCCGCTCAGCTGCTGAGTCAACTCTCAAACACGAGGGGCTGAGCTCAGATGAGGAATTTGACAGTGTCTACGATCCCTCATCCATTGCATCGCTGCTTACGGAGAGCAACCTACAGACCAGCTCTTGTTAGCCTGTGGTCCTCACGGGCCCAGAAACTCTGCTCACCCTGGATTCTGCATTCCTGTGCATGACAGACCTAAGACAGGGAGGGGTCTGAGTGATGGTGGTAAAAGACATCAGCAATAAGGCAATGGATGGACTTTCCACTGGAGGAGTGGATATTTCCAGCCTTTCCTCAAGTGCCGACACCGCCCTCATGTCTCTCACAGTGGAAGGATGGTCAGCATTAGGCTGATGGGGACTGAGCAGGATAGGAAGGGATAGAAATTGCCATGTGTATAAAGCTTTATTCTTTAGCCCTCAACCCTAAGGCTCAGGGAAATATCCTATGCTATTGTGCTCCCTGGATTCCTGCAACTCATTTTCCTTCCACTCCGGAGCAGGGTGAGGGGAATGTTATGGGTAATGGACACGCAGGCGTGGCTCTGCCCATTTCTTTGCACAAGTGTGGGGTTCATGTGGTAGTCCCCATACCCCTTCAGTTCCTATGTTTTTGTCTTCTTCCCTTCCCCTCTTCGCCATTCTTCCTTGCATTTTTCCTCTCAGTGCCTTAGCCAGGGTAAGGAGATAAGGATGCTCTTCTTGCCTTTTGTATCTGCACATTCATACCTCTCCAAAGACCAGCTTTTCCCCAGCCAGGGCCCTCAGCCTTCCCTGCTGCCCCAGTGATTGATTGAGAGAGCTATTGGTTTTTCTGCCGATGAGCCTCTGGGAGAGGGACTTCGGTAGAGCCATGATAAAGTGGCGGGGGGTCTGGTGCTGCTCAGGGTTTCCGTCCTTCCTCCCCTCTCTCCTCTGTGACTGTGGATATGGTTATAAGGTGGTTGCACGTGGGAGCCCTGACAACTGTCTGTACAAGTTCCAAAAGTGAAGGTCTCAGTCCCTGTGACTTGGGGCTTCTCTGACCAGATGTGCCCAACTTCAATAAGAGAACCAAGGGACCCTCATTTTCTGAGGTGCTTGGCCTTGATTCAGGGCTTTACAAGGGGTTAGAAGCTGACTGTAAAAATGGGAAGAGGCAACAGAAGACATTTATTTCTCCTTTGGATTTTAGGGAGAGCCATGTCCTCGTAGGGAAGAGGTAAGGGGAATGATTCACCTCTCGTATTTCCTAAGCAGGTTCTATAGGGAGCCGGTGAGAGGAGGAAGGCTCTTTTCACGAATGACTTGTAATGTCACGATTTAAAAAAATTCCTACATTCTTCTGCAAATCAGACATTCTTTCCCAATCCAATTCAGCCTTGGTTTTATTTTAAATTAAATATTAAAATTATACATTTATATTGAAATCCTTGGTTTGTCTTCTCATTCTTCTTCCTGGCTTATTTGGAAGTCCAGGTTTTATGAAGTCATATTAACCGTATAGCTTAGCGGCCGAAGCTACAGTTTTCTTCACCTTACATTTCAGAGGCCCTTTACAACAGAGCAGATGGGACCTAGGAAACCTGGAGATGTTTATAGCAGTCCCATTCGCTCCTGAACAACCTTCTGGGAAGAGCAAGGCCAGTAAATGCCTTTTTCAGAATTAGAGTAGAACAGACCAGAACTGGGTTTTATTCCCTTGGGTCGTAGGGATAACCCCAGCATTCACTTCCCAGAAACAAAAATCCTCATTCATTCCTAACTGGCATAGGACCCAGTCCCTACCTGGGAGGTAGGGACATTTCTGCTGCTCCCGCCCGAGTGTTGCCTTGAAGAGGGAGCTGGCCCTTCACTAGAGCCTATTGCCAGGTATAGGGGTACTAGCCACTCAGGAGTGGGTCAGACTTCCTCCTGAAGTTTTCTGTTTGCTGTCTGTGTGAGCCATAGACAAGTGGAGCAGCCATCTGCCAAGAGCAGCTGGGCAGGGAGGAGGCTCCAGGGTCCTGCTTGGCCAACCCTGTCTTCTAGGCCCTCAAGATCCCAGCCTAGGACTGGGGAGCAAATGCAACCGGAGAAGTCAAGGCTCATCCTTTCTCACGAACACAAATTCCTTTTAAGGCAATGTGTCCCGCCTCTCCCAACCATATAAGGGCAGCATCAGTATAAGAGCTTCTGCAAAACAAGCCCCACCCAGAGCCTAGCTGGCTTCGACTGGGCCTTCTGGGCCTCTCGCCAAAGAAGTGCACCTGCCAGACTGGCTTAGGCCAGTCTGAGTGAGCTGGCCCTTGGTGCCTGCCTTTCTGCGGTGGAGGAAAGGTTTACTCAGCTCTACAAAGCCTACAGGCTGGCTTATGCATAGGGAGAAGAACACGTATGGAAGGAAGCTTTTGCAGCTTCCAAATTCTCATCCTCTAGGAGCAGGCAGGGTGATTCCCTCTGACCAACACTGATCTTGGAGAGATGGAAGGTGAAAAGATTAGTGTCGTCTGTCGAGTTGCAACCGCATACGCTAAATACAGCTGTTCAGTTAAAGCAGCCCCATCTCGCTCCCAAGCCCTACCTTTGTGTCAATCAGTGCGAGCCCCGCTAAGGCAAGTCTCAAACCCCTTGGCCCCGCCCATCTCGCCTATCGCGCGTTCTCGGCGAAACCACGAGCTGGGGGCGTGGCGTATTTCAGCCCCGCCCCTAACGAGCCTATACAAGGGGGTGGTTCCGCGCGCCCGCCTATTTGGAGCGGAACCGCTGGGTGTAGAAGTGGTACGTGTGCTGCGACCCCGCGGGAAGATGAACGGGACGCGGAACTGGTGTACCCTGGTGGACTTGCATCCGGAGGACCAGGCCGCGGTAAGAAAAAGCGCCCTCGCCGTCTTCCCCGTTTTGTATTCCCGGCTTCTAAGCCCGCCGCTCCCGTGCCCCGCGCCGAGTTCGCTGACATCACCTGGTGCCCGGCTTTCGCGGTCAGCCCTGCGCGGCGCTTCTCTTTTTTTATTCTGTTGCCTGCGACGGGCAGTAGGAGTCGTGGGGTGAAGACTCCTTTGAGGCTCCAGAGCTCGGGGCGTTCCTGCCCTTTGGTAGGACACTGCGGCTCCTGGCTGGGACTCGGCACCTCCGAGCCTGTGCTTGCTCAGGCGTCCCGTGGGTCCCTGAGGGCTTTTGGACATTGTGTCCTGCCGAGGAGGCTTAGACGTTCCCGTGGGTCGCGGGTCCTGGTGACCTCAGAGGCCCTTCAAAGAATTTCATCATGGTGCTGTGGATGATCAGTAGCAAGAAAAAGCGTAGAGTCAATTCCAGGGCAGGGTCGGGGACGAGTGGGGGACGGTAGGACTCAGGCTATAACGAGATTGTCAAGGGACTCTACCTTTCGCTAAAAGGGATAGGGCTTTCCCGCCCGGGGGTCACCTCTCGTCTTGGATTTCTCCGTCTTCCCGCTTGTAGTTCTCCTGTTTCCCTCCCCCTATCGGCCTATCAGTAGCTTCCTGGGACGGTGTGTTGGTTTTGCTTCCGTCCCCAGCCGCCAGGCCCGGGAATAGTGGAGGAAGAGGATGCAGAACCCCCGGGCTGAGAAGGGGAGAGAAGTGACTCAAGGAAGGGCTTTGGGATGGGAAGAGGGTTGAGGAGATAGGAGGCGTTGTCCAGTGCAGGCTGGTCTACCTCGCTCTACTCTTTCTTTCTCTGGCTCCCAGTCCCTGTTCTCCCCACCCTAGCTTGAGCATGTGGTTTTTCCTCTCCAGAGGCTGAGGAGGGTAATTTGTGGCTGAGTGTTTCTAGGCTCTATTGGGGGAACTTAACCCAGATTAGGTGTGTACTATTACATCAATTTCCAAGCTATTGTGAGAGTGAAATAAAAATCAAGGTGATGGGGAGTTTGTGTATCATCTCCCCCTTCCCCATCTGATTCCCTTACCCTCTGCTTGCCTCAGCCTGCCCTTGAGGTAGAGATAACCCAACTGAAGCTAGATTATGGCTGTTCTTCAAGCAATATTTGTAGAATAGGTACTCATTTCAAGTTTAGAATACATATGGTCATTTAGTTCTGCTCCCAGTCCCTTCTCCGTTTCTGCCCGGGCTCTGCGTGTTTTTGCCACAGTAGGATACAGCTGTTGCTATTGGCCAACCCCAGTTGCCCAAACCCCACTCTTCTCTAGCCTGCCACATCCCCAGCTGTGAGACTCTGAAGAGATGGAAGAAATCCATCCATTTTGTGTCAGCTGCAAATCCTACTCCATGCTCTTTGCTTTTAGGTGAAAAGCGTCTTGCTGTGTTGCCAAAGCTGGAGTACAGTGGCTCTTCCCGGGTGCAATCATAGCACAGCACAGCCTTGAACTCCTGGCTTCAAGCAATCCTCCTGCCTCAGCCTCCTGAGTAGCTTGGACTTCCGGTGCACACCACCAATAGCTTCTCCTCCATGCTCTTGCTCACATTTTTGGAATAGTTGAGGGAGAGGGTATGAGATAATAAAAGAGAGGGATGTTTGGGCCGCTTTTTGCTTGCTATAGGAAAGTGATAAGTTTAAGACCAAGGCATTGACAGTGTTAATGAAAAGTTAATCTCTACTGTTTCTTTCTCTCTTTTTTTTTTTTCTTTTTGGAGACAGGGACTTGCTCTGTCACCCAGGCTGGAGTGCAATGGCACAGTCTCAGCTCACTGCAACCTCCACCTCCTGGTAGAGATGGGGTTTCACCATGTTGCCCAGGCTAGTCTCAAACTCCTGGGCTCAAGCGGTCTGCCCACCTTGACCTCCCAAAGGCTTGGGATTACAGGCATGAGCCACTACATCTGGCCCCTTATACTATTTCTTGATGTTTTTGCTGCTTGTCTGGTGGAGGGGAAACAATCATTAGGAGAAAATAGTGGACAAGGAACTCAGATGGTCTCTAGCCGTAGGTTAGTTTGAAGCTAACCAGCCATCTTTAGAGCAAGGGAGAGACAGAAATTCCCTTTTTTTTCCTTTTTTCTAGGCTGAACTTGAGGCTTATTTCACTCCAGAACTGGGAATGAAGTAATCATTGTCCAGATCTGATCTTGGAGACATTCCTGGGCCCTTAAGGGAGGGGAGGAGATGGTAAGCAGTCAGGACACAGGCCTTGTCCTGGATTCCTCTTCTCTGAGCCAACTTGCAGATAGAATTTATGGCTCTGGACAATCTCCAGGAATCTGTCATATATTCACACCACTGAATGAGTGCTCAATGAGTGTGCAAAGTGATTAAATAAATGATCAAATGTTTTTTCCAGAGTCAGAGTGTAGACAGTTGAACTGATTAGAGTATCCTCATGGGCGTGTGGGCCCTGGGATTCTGTTGGTGTTTCCCCACTAGCCGGGCTGAGTGCCTCAGTGTATCGCATATGGACATGGACATAGGGCTAATACACCCTCTGGGATTTTTTATTGTTGGAGGCAGATGCACAGGTACAAGGAGCCAGTGTTTTTCAAAACTGCAGAGCATAACCACTAGTGGATCTGAGATCAACTTAGGTCAGACCAGCATTAAAAAAGAAATAGAATTAACACTCTTAGAGTGTTAGTGAGGATAGACATTTTTGGTAGAGCTTTTATTTCAGTTATATATATATATATGTGTGTGTGTAATATATATGTGTGTTAGTTTACTGGATCGTGATGTGAAATATGTTTTTGAGATTGAAAAGCTTTGCAAGCCACCGTGGTAAGTTATACTGACAAATAAAAGAACAAATAAACACCAAACTCCTTTTTATTAGATATTTCCATTAACTTCGTTTGGTTATAAACAACAGAGAATGACTCCTGCTCAGTTAAGCAGATGAGGACATTATTAGAAGGAAATGGAGCAGTTCACAGAATTTAAGGGAAAGCTTAGAAGGTCCTAACCAAGGATGTCCTGGGACCTGAGTAAGTGGAAAGATGGAGGCTTAGTGCTATTGGTGAATTGGTTCCAGCTGTTTTAGGTCCTTTCACCATTCTGCTCAGGATTCCAGGGAGAGAGTGTCATCATCGCTTGGCCCCTTGATTGTCCAGAGCAGGGCAGGCTCCTTAATTGGTAGCCCCCCCCCCCCCAGGTTACAGTGATGGAAGGAAATTCTCCAAAGACCCGAGTGTTGTTATCAGTGGAGGGGAATGGAAGCCGTGTGGCAAGAGAATGGATGTCCCTGCCATTAGACTACCATGGATGATCTCTGATTTCATTTCCCTCCTTCCCTCTCTTCCTTCCTTCCTTCTTTCCATCCTTTTTAAATCACTTTTTTTTTTAAATAGGGTCTCACTCTGTTGCCCAGGCTGGAGTGCAGTAGTGTGATTATAACTCACTGCAGCCTTGAACTCCTGGACTCAAGGGATCCTTCCACTTCAGCCTTCCAAGTAGCTAGGACTACAGGCATGCTCTAACATGTCCAGCAAATTTTTCATTTTTTGTAGATATGGGGTCTTGCTATGTTGCCCAGGCTAGTCTTGAACTCCTGGTTTCAAGTAATCTTTCTGCCTCGGCCTCTCAAAGTGCTGGGATTACAGGTGTGCACCACTGCACCTGACCTTAAATCACTTTTTTTTTTTTTTGAGATGGGGTCTCACTGTCACCCAGGCTGGAGTGCAGTGGTGCATCTTGGCTCACTGCAACCTCCATCTCCCCAGTTCAAGCAATTCTTCTGCCTCAGCTCCTGAGTAGCTGGGATTACAGACATAGGCCACCATGCCCAGCTAATTTTTGTATTTTTACTAGAGATGGGGTTTCATCATGTTGGCCAGGCTGGTCTCGAACTCCTGATCTCCAGTGATCTGCCCACCTCGGCCTCCCAAAGTGCTGGGATTACAAGCATGAGTCACCATGCCCGGTCTCTTAAATCACTTTTGGACATATGGAATATATGTACGTGATTTTAAAAAGATCTAATAATATCAGAAGGCTTTTAAAAGAAAATAGCAGTCCCCGCCTCCAAGTTCTGCTCCATGAAAGTAACCACTTTCTACTCTTTTAGCTGTTTTGTCTTGTGTTTACCACCATGTTTCTAAATAATATGCTTACAATGATTTTTCTTGATGTATCAGTTTTAGACATCTACTGACTTCTGTTTTGGGAATTATAGGAAAATCTATATTCCCACCCTTCACAGGTGATATAGGTCAGGGTTCATATCTTGGCATCTTTCTCTGCGTGTCTTTCCTCTTCTTTTTCAGACTTCATGACCAAGGCAGCTAGTGTCCCCTGCTGCTCTGGGTTCTTTAAGTAATCTTTCAGTGTTATCTTTCCTTAGAATATTTTCATTTTTTTTCATCCTCTCTTTCTTTTTCTCTTTTTTTGTCGGGGAGCGGGGCAGGGGGGGATTTGTCTTGGCCAGAGAGGTTCTTTCACAACACCTGGATGGACTCGGAATTTTTGTATCAGCTGCAATCTGAATACTTGTCTTTACCATGGAATAGGTGATGTTCCTTTAGGACTTCAGAGACTGATGTAGTTTAATACCAAGTCTTTCCAGAGCCTCACTCTTTTTTGTTTTTTTAAACTAGAACTGTGATTTATTGAAGCCTTACCATGAACTTCATATAATTTTTTAATAAACAGCTTTATTGAGGTACAATTCATATGCCCCATTTAAAGTATACAATTCAGTGGTTTTTAGTATATTCACAGAGTTGTGTAATCATCAATAAATCAATTTTAGAACATTTTCATTACCTTATAATCCTGACCCCTTAGCAGTCACTCCCCATTTCCCCCCAATCTCCCCCAGACCTAGGCAGCCACCAGTCTACTTTCTTTCTCTACGGATTCACCTATTCTGGATATTTTGCATAAATGTAATCATCAGTATATGATCCTTTGTGACTGGCTTCTTTTATTAGAATGATGTTTTCAAGGTTCCTTCATGTTGTAATGTGAATCAGTACTTCATTCCTTTTTATGGCTGAATAATATTCTATTATATAGATGTATTATAGCTGTGTTCATCATAGATAAATGTTGGTGGACATTTGGGTTGTTCTACTCTTTGGCTATTATGTATAATGCTGCTATGAACTTTGGTGTACAAGTTTTTGTGTGGAAATATATTTTCATTTCTCTTGGAGAGGAATACCTAGGAGTGGAATTGCTCAGTCAGAATATTTGCATTTTAAAAGATGGTTCATCTGGAGCCATTGCTGCTTACTCCAAAGAAATGAATGTCTTCTAAAACAGTGGAAGTCCTGGTTCTGTGACATCTAAGTATGGGGGAAACTGCCGGGCAGAGGAGCCTTTCAAGTTTGGTGGCTGCCTGTTCCTTCTACTCATGAGACTTGTCCTAATCTCAGCCCATAAATTTCTCCTCACACCATCCCACCTCTCCCATTTATTGCCAGGTTTTTACTTTCAGGAGCACTGTAGCTGATGTCACCAAGCCTGCCAGGAATTTGAGGAATGCTGGGCTTTGCCAGAGAAGGAACGATCAAGGGGAGGGTCTGAGTGAGGAGAGTTACCTCATCATCAGGCATTTGGTGCTCACATTTGCCCATAGTTCTCCAGGGTGGAGGGGGGCGTGCACCCAGATGGTTTCGGTTCCAGACACATGTGCTCAGAGAGATGGGAGGAGCTTCCTTGCCTGCTAGTAATTACGGTGCGTCCCTCTTTGGGTGCAGAGTCATGTGAAATACCTTTGTTTTCTAGGGGTTGGGAAGGTTCAGTTGGGGAAATAGGTATGTACCAGGAAGGCTGGTGGCCCAGATTTAAGCCTAGCCAGCAGAGGCAGGAAGAAGAGGAGAGAATATAAGGTAGGATGGGGATGAGTCAATGAAGGAAGAAAAGGGACGTGGTTTTCTTGGGTCTGGGCGCACAAAAGCAAAAATCACTAAGCAGGTAGTCAGAGACTAGAGAGGGCAGAGCCACTGCCTTTGATGCCGAGGGGGCACTGAGGAACTTGCCCTTCATTCCAGGTTTGCCGGTCTCTAGGCAGGTGTCCTGGAGAGAGACTGGCTCAGCAAGAGGGCGTCTCCTTCAGCATTGGGGTTCAGGAGCTCACTTCCCTCTATGGACACACAGTCACTGCCAGGCCCCAGCGTTTTCCTTTGTTAGGGCTCCAAGTAATGAGAAAGGCTGCCCCGTGTAGGGTGCCGCCCAAATCCTTTTTCTCATTTCACCTCGAAGTAACCCTGGTCAGCCCTCTGCTTAGAGCTTGTCCAGCCCATGCCTCTGGGTAGGCAGCCACATAAAAAGCAAACACCTGTTTTGTTGGCTAATCTGGGGAGGAAGAAAGGGAGTGATTGTTCGTGTCACACTCCACAAGGGCCATCTCTGGCCTAGGCAGTGCTGCAGAAGGCAGGACCGCGTACCTGAGACGGATGAGCTGAGTCGGGTGTGAGCCTCATTCAAAGAGAGGGTGGGTAACCCCCCTTCCCATGCAGCTCTCTTTGACTTGATGGGGCTTTCTTCATCCTCATCACGTGGGAGCCATTGTTACAAGGGGCTGGCTGTTCCCATTTTTCAAAGTGAGGAAACTGAGGTGACCATGTAACTTGGGGTGGGAAAGTGGATGGGATTGAGGGACAGAGTGAGGGAAGAGTGGGATACGGGGTGAACATGAATTAAGATTGCTGGTTTCCAGCTCCGGGGCAATCTCCACTTCCTTTACTTCCTTTTATGCTTGACTCTCACCCAGTCCTAGTGACCGCTGTCAAACCTGGGGAGTGAAGAGCTAGGGAATTGCAGGATTTTTCCTGTTCACATGAGCCTGTGGTGTGAGAGCTCTGCACCTCTTTCTTTATCTCCCTGGGGCCTCCCTGTTTATCTCCTGATCTCTGCTGTGGCGTCTTGATCTCTAACCCCTCAGCTATGTGTTTACCCCCTCCCTGCTTTGAGGAGTGAGTCACAGCCGGAGATTTGTTTGAACAGAGTGGTGAGGCTGCCTGTAATTTGGAGGTAGCTGGGCTTCTCCCAAAAATGTTTATGAGGTTAAAGGCTGCTTACCTTGTGATTAGCACTGTTCCTTTTTCCCTAGAGAAGAAGGCTCCACTTCCCATCTTGCCTTTTAGAGTTCCCAGTGGGGCCCCCCCGCTAAGATATTTTTGGGGTGTTTCTAAAGCTCCCTGGAGCCTGCTCACAGTCCTGAGCCTGCTCCAGAAAACAACGAAGTGCACCAAGCAGAGAGGAGCCCCAGGATTTACTCCTTGACTCTGGGTTGGGGGTGCAGGCTGAGGTCTGTGGCCTTGTTGACTAAGATGCATTCTCTGGTTCTAGAGGATGAGGTGCCAGAGAGAGCCCTAAGTTTTTCATCAGCTCCATTAGACAATTTACTTCATCCACCCTCTTCTCTTGCAGACTTTCCAGAGCTACGTGGGAAAGTAATGCTGCTTCACCCTTGTGAAGAGATTTATGATTTGCAAATCACTTTTACATCATTCTCTCACATCTACCTGCCCTTCCTAAGATGTCGGTGGGGTTGATATTATCACCCCCATTTTACAGACAGAAAACTGAGGCCCAGAGACATTAAGTGATTTGCTCAAGGATTAATCGTCATCAGTCAGGACTCAGACATCCTGCCTGTGACCTTAAGTTTAGTATTTGTTTGTTTGTTTTGAGACAGAGTGTCACTCTGTCGCCTAGGTTGGAGTACATTGGCCCAGTCTTGGCTCACTGCCCCCTTGACCTTGCAGACTCAATTGATCCTCTCACCTCAGCTTCCCTAGTAGCTGAGACTACAGGTGTAGACCACCATGCCAGGCTAGTTTTTGTACTTTTTGTAGAGACAGGGTCTCATTAGGTTGTCCAGGCTGGTCTCAAACTCCTGGATTCAGGCGATCTGCCTTGCCTGGGCCTCCCAAAGTGCTGGGATTGCAGGTGTGAGCCACTGTGCCTGGGCAAATTTAGTACGTTTTCTTTCCTTCTCTTTATTTATATGTTTTATTATAGGAGTGTCACACAAATACATTTTTGTGGCTGAAGTTTAAAACATTAGAAGTATTTGGAACAAAAGTCCTTCACACACCTACATGGTAGTTAGGAGCCCAGACTGGAGCCACAGGGCTTGGGTTTGAATTCTGCCCCTGCCCCTTACTAGTTCTGTGACCTTGGACAAGATACTTCTGTGCCTCAGTTTTCTTATCTATAAAATGGGGATGTTGATTATAACACCTGCTATACAGTGTTGTTGTGAGGATGAAATAAATTAGTACTACATGTAAAGCACTAAGAACAGGGCTCAGCAATGCTCAACATAGTCATTGCTATGCATAGGATTTAGCAGTTAGCAATACTATATATATGGCCGGGCACTTGGCTGACTCCTGTAATCCCAGCGCTTTGGGAGGCTGAGGCGGACAGATCACTTGAGGTCAAGAGTTCGAGACCGGCCTGGCCAACATGGTGAAACTCTGTCTCTACTAAAAATACAAAAATTAGCTGGGCATGGTGGCAGATGCCTGTAATCCCAGCTACTTGGGAGACTGAGGCAGGAGAATCATTGAGCCCGGGAGCCGAGAATGTGCCACTGCACTCCAGTCTGGGAGAAAGAGTGAGACTCTTGTCTCCAAAAAAAAAAAAACTATCTATCTATATAAAACTGAGAAGTCCTATTTTAGGAATTCATGTCTGATTTGCTTTTTTTTTCACTTGTTATATCTTAGAGATGTTTTTTGCTCCTGCATAGATGTTTATCAACAGTGTAATATTTCATGTTGCGGATATTACCATCCATATGTTGCTTTATTCACCTCTTTACCTACTAGAGAATATTTATATTGTTTCCAGTTTTTAACTGTTGAGTAGTATTGCAGTCAGGTTTTTCATGCATATCTTTGAGCAAATGTGCATGGATTTTCATAGTTCATAGTCTTAAAAGTGGATTTACTGGGTCAAAGGATTTATGAAATATGCAGACCCTTCTTATTAATGTTGCCAAATTAACTTCCCAAAATACCTTTATAAATTGACATTCTCCTCAACAAAGTATGAAATTAGTCTTTTTCCCTCATTCTCACTGATTCCTGATAATACTAGATATTATTGCTTAGCAGTTTTGTGAGATTTGCTGATATTGCATGTACAGTAGTTCATTCTTTTTCATTGTTGCATACAAAGTTCCATTGTATTAATATTTGCCATTCTGTTGGTCTAAAAATGATATCTCTGCAGGATTTACATGAAAAAAATTGCTTTACTGAAAAGCAGGAAAGAAGACTGGATATATGAGAAGTCTTAAAGCATGGCAATAAAATGGACACCTGTGTACCAAACACCCACCTTAAGAAATAGAACATTACCAGGCTGGGCGCGGTGGCTTATGCCTGTAATCCCAGCACTTTGGGAGCCCAAAACAGGTGGATCACCTGAGGTCAGGAGTTCAAGACCAGCTTGGCCAACATGGTGAAATCCCATCTCTACTAAAAATACAAAAAATTAGCCGGTTGTGATGGTGGGTGCCTGTAATCCCAGCTACTTGGGAGGTTGAGGCATGAGAATCAGTTAAACCCGGGAGGCGGAGGTTGCAGTGAGCCGAGATCGCACCATTGCACTCCAGACTGGGCAACGAGAGCAAAACTCCATCCAAAAAAAAGAGAAAGAAAGAAATAGAACATTACCAATACTTTTGAAGCCCTAAAGTCCATACCAGATCATAACCCTCTGCTTCCTCCACAGAAGTGATCACTGTCTTAAATTTTGTGTTTATTTACTAAAGGCTCAAATGATATATTTCCTAGTTTGGCATGTTTTGAGCTCTGTATACATATTTATATTCTACAACTTGCTATTTTGTTTGTTTGAGATGGAGTCTCACTCTGTCACCTAGTCTGGAGTGCAGTGGCACGATTTCGGCTCACTGCAGCCTCTGCCTCCCGGGTTCAAGTGATTCTCCTGCCTCAGCCTCCCAAGTAACTGGGGTTACCGGGGACCGTTACCACACCTGGTCAGTGTTTTGTATTTTTAATAGAGATGGGGTTTCACCATGATGGCCAGGATGGTCTTGAACTCCTGACCTCAGGTGATCCATCTGCCTTGACTTCCCCAAAGTGCTAGGAATAGGCATGAGCCACTGTGCCTGACCCAAATTGCTTTCTTTTTTTTTTTCTTTCTCTCTTTTTTTTTTTTTTTTTTTTGAGGCAGAGTCTTACTCTGTTGCCCAGGCTGAAGTGCAGTGGCGGGATCTTGGGTCCCTGCAGCTTCCGCCTGCTGGGTTCAATCCATTCTCCCACCTCAGCTTCCCAAATAGCTGGGATTACAAGCATGCAGCACCACGCCCAACTAATTTTTATATTTTTAGTGGAGATGGGGTTTCACCAGTTTGACCAGGTTGGTCTCAAACTCCAGACCTCCAGTGATCTGCCTGCCTTGGCCTTTCAAAGTGCTAGTATTACAGGCGTGAGCAAATGTGCCTGGCGCCAGCTTGCTTTTTTACTTAACATTTATTTTGATATTTATTCATGTCAATGCATGTTGCGTAGTTCATTTATTTTCAAAGCTGACTAGTAGTTCATTGTACTAATCTGCCAGGTTTTATTCATTCATTTTCTAATTAGCTAGGCATGGTGATGCACGTCTGTAGTCCCAGCTGCTCAGGAAGCTGAGGTGGGAAGATTAATTGAGCCTGGGAGGTCAAGGCTGCAGTGAGGTGTGATCATACCACTGCACTCCAGCCTGGGTGACACAGTGAGACCCTGTCTCAAAAATGATAATAATAGATAATTTTAAAGTTCATTTCCTTGTCAGTGGGACATCTGGGTTGTTTCTGGTGTTTTGCCATTGCATGCAGTGCTACTTTGAACATACTTCTACGTGTCTTATCTTTATATTTCTGTAAGTGTAATTAAATCCCCCCAAACTAGCTCATTATCATTTTAATTTGCATTTTCCTCATTACTGGTGAGCATCTTTCCTATTCCATTAGCCACTTATATTTCTTTTTAGAGTTGCATTCTTAGTCTTTGCTCAATTTTTCCTTGACCTTCCTCTGCTACTTTTCTGTGTCTGCTTTTTCCGGTATTCCATACTGCTTCTCTAAACTGAAGAGCCGGGGTTTCTCAAAGGGAATTGGGAAAATCCCCGAATGTACCACCTGGAACTCATGCAACACATATTTTTTGAGAACCTGTTCTCGGCCAGGTATTGTGCTAAATCAGCTATCCATGTCTTCAAGGAACTTATGATTTTACTGGGGGAGAGGAATGAATAGTTACAAAAGAATGGGCTCTGTGTTAGGGTGCAGGATATGTAGGGTGCAGTAGGTGCTCTGACTGAGGGAGGAGTGCTGGAATAGGACCCTCAGAGGGGAGATGCCTTGAAGGCTGAGCAGGAATTCTCCAAGGAGGCAAGGTGGAAGGTAGGAGAGGATACCTTGGTAGGAGAAAGCAACATTCGCACCTCTGGGGAGGTGGGAGCACGTGTTGCACTGGAAGACTCGTTAGCAGAAACAGACTTGGATTTAGATGCCTTCCTACGATTGGATGGAGAAAGTTGGGGATAGTTAGAGTGCAGGGTACACTGGGGTACTGGAGGGAGTCAAAACATTGTGTGGTATAGACTGTGATGGGACTCTCATACCATAATAAGGAGTTTTAGATTTTGTTGTTTTTACAAACATTTAATAGTAACATATATACAAAAAAGCATATACATCACAAATGTACAGTTAAGTAATTTTCACAAACTAGACTCATTCCTGTAAGCAGCACCTAGATCAAGAAAGAAATCATTACTGGCACTACAGAAGCCCCCTCATGTACCCTTCTAATTACCACCTACCTCCACCCTCATGGGTAACCACTATCCTGACTTCCAAAGTGTGTATTATATTAGTTTTGATTATTTTTGTGCTTTTTATATAAGTGGAATCATATAGTATACTTTTGTGTCTGGATTCTTTTACTTAGCATTTTTGTGAGATTCATCGATGTTGCATGTACGGTACTTCATTCTTTTTCATTGTTGAGCAAAGTTCCATTGTATGAATATGTTGCAATTTATTCTACTCTTGATGAACATGTGGGTAATTTCTAGTTTGAGGCTATTATGAAAAGTGCTACTGTGAACTTTCTAGAATACATGCTTTTATGGGAAACATATGTACGTGCCAGGGCAAAGGGATAGCCTCCCCTTCACCCTTGGAATTTTCGCTGAAAATCACTGACAAAAGACATTAATAGGAAAAAAGGCATAAACATTCATTTGATCGTAGTTTTAGGTGACATAGGAACCTTCAGATGGAAGACTCGAATATACAGAGGAAACTGTCCGTTCTTTGAACATTTGTATTATTTTTAAAATCTGGCCTTACTGAATCAGAAACTGTCCATTCTTGATTTGACAAAGTAGAGACAGCTGTGTAGAAATATGATCGGACAAAAAGGGTGTGGTCTAATGATAAGAAACTGAGTGGGGAAACACAGCAAGGCCTGTCTGTCTAGATTCTTCTTGGCCACTCGTAAGCATTCCTCCTGGGTATGAGGCAGGAGCCTGCCTGGAATGGGGGTCTTATGACTTAAAATCGAGCAAAGTGGGTCAGATAATTTCTTTATGGCCAGTTTTTAATAGCAAGGTGGAAAATTAGAGTAATATTTTTAGATTTTATGGCTGGCTTTGGGGAAAAGGAGTTCTGGTTTCTGTGACCTGCCTGGAGAAGAGGGATTCTAGTTTCTCTGCGTAGCCTCGGGATAGGGAGGGAAGGAGTGAAAGGCCAGAGATGAGGGCAGGAGAAAGTCAGAGAAAACCTCTTTCTTCTGAGGCCTTTATTTTGGGGTATCACATTCCGAGATCCTACATTTGCATTTCTGTTGAGTAATTAGTGGTAGAATTGCTGTGCCTTAGACCACTTTTGTGTTCATCTTTGGTCGATGCTTCTGAATTTTCCAGCAATTGTGATGCTGCGGAGTCCCAGCATCAGCGTCTCAGAGTGTTGGTTGTTCCATATCTTCCAAACATTGGGTATATTTTTTTATCCATTTCATGTTAGTCATTCTGATAGGCATTTCGTGGTATTACTTTGTGGTTTTAGTTTCTAGTTCTTTGATAATGCCTGATGAAATTGAACCCCTTTTCATATATTCATTGACCATTTGGGTGTCCTCATAATGATGTGTCTGTTGGCATCTTCTGTCTCTTTTTATATTGGGCTGCATGCCTGACTGTCTGTTTCTCTTTCTTTCTTTTTTTTTTTTTTTTTTGAGGCAGAGTCTCTCTCTTGTTGCCCAGGCTGGAGTGCAGTGGCGCAGTCTCGGCTCACTGCAACCTCTGCCTCTTGGGTTCAAGCGATTCTCCTGTCTCAGCCTCCTGAGTAACTGGGATTATAGGTTTGCGCTGCCATGCCCAGCTAATTTTGTATTTTTAGTAGAGACGGGGTGTCTGCATGTCGGTCAGGCTGGTTTTGAACTCCCAACCTTGGGTGATCTGCCCACCTCAGCCTTCCGAAGTGCTGGGATTACAGGCATGAGCCACCGCACTTGGCCTCTTTCTTTAAGTAAACATTTTATTTTGAAATTGTTTTATTTTATTTTATTTATTTATTTATTTGAGACAGAGCTTCGCTCTTGTTGCGCAGACTGGAGTGGAATGGCACGATCTCAGCTCACCGCAACCTCCACCTCCCAGGTTCAAGCCATTCTCCTGCCTCAGCCTCCTGAGTAGCGGGAATTACAGGCATGCGCCACCATGCCCGGCTAATTTTGTATTTATAGTAGAGAGGGGTTTCTCCATGTTGGTCAGGCTGATCTCGAACTCCTGACCTCAGGTGATCCGCCTGCCTTGGCCTCCCAAAGTGCTGGGATTACAGGTATGAGCCACCACGCCTGGCCTGAAATAATTTTAAATTTACAGAAAAGTTGCAAAGATAGTACGGAGACCTCTTGTATACCCTTTATTCAGTTTTCCCACAATGTTAACGTTTTATGTTACTATGGCACGTTTGTCATAACGAAGAAATTAGTGTTGGTACAATGCTGTTAACAAAGTTGTAGACTTTGGGTTTTGCCACTTTTTCCACTAACACCTTTTTTCTGATCAAGGATTCAGTCCAGGATCCCATGTTAGTCATTTTGTTTAGTAGAAATTCTTTATATATTCTGGACATCTTTTGTCAGATATACATAAAATGAATTTCTTCTGCTCTGTGGGTTGTCATGCACTCCTTTTTTTTTTTCTGAGATGGAGTCTTGCTCTGTCGCCCAGGGTGGCGTGCAGTGGCACAATCTCAGCACCACTGCAACCTCTGCCTCCCAGGTTCAAGCGATTTTCCTGCCTCAGCTTCCTCAGTAGCTGGGATTATAGGCGAATGCCACCATGCCCACCTAATTTTTGTATTTTTAGTAGATATGGGGGGGTTTCACCATGTTGGCCAGCTAGTCTCGAACTCCTGACCTCAGGTGATCTGCCTACCTCGGCCTCCCAAAGTGCTGGGATTGTGAGCCACCATGCCTAGCCCCCCCTTTTTTTTTTTTTTTTTTTTTTTTTTTGTAAAAAAAGGCAGAGTCTCACTCCATTGCCCAGACTGGAGTGAGTGCAGTAGCACGATCTTGGCTCACTGCAACCTTTGCCTCCCAGATTCAAGCAATCCTCCTGCCTCAGCCTGCCGAGTAGCTGGGACTACAGGCATGTGCCACTACATCCAGCTAATTTTTTTATTTTTAGTGGAGACAGGTTTTCAGCATGTTGGCCAGGTTGGTCTCGAACTGCTGACCTCAGGTGATCCACACACCTCAGCCTCTCAATGTGGTAGGATTATAGATGTGCGCCACCACGCCGGTACTCTTAGCAGTGTCTTTTGACGAATAAAAGTTGTAAATTTTAAGACCAGGCATGGTGGCTTACACCTGTAATCCCAGCACTTTGGGAGGCCAAAGCAGGGAGGGGGAATCATATGAGGTCAGGAGTTTGAGACCAGCCTGGGCAACTTGGTAAAACCCTGTCTCTATCAAAAATACAAAAACTTAGCCAGATGTGGTGGTGCATGCCTGTAATCCCAGCTACTCAGGAGGCTGAGGCAGGAGGATGGCTTGAGCCCGGGAGTCAGAGGGTACAGTGAGCTGAGATTGCGCCATTGCATTCTAGCCTGGGTAACAGAATGAGACTCCCTCTCAAAAAAATATTATAAGGCATACATTAACATTTTAATAGTGGCTGTTTCTGGGTGGCAGGATTATAAATGCTTATTTTCTTCATTATATTCTTTTTGTCCCTGAAAGTACTTCAAGGAATATTAATTCCTTTTTTTTTTTTTAAAAAAAGGTAATCGTATATTCATATGCAGTTACAAGAAATAATAGAAATCCCCTGTAGCCTTTATTTCCTTTTTTTGCAGTGGTAACATCTTGCAAAACTATAGAACTCTATCACAAGCAGGACAGTGGCGTTGACACAGTCAAGCTATAGAACATTTCCATCACCTCAAGGACTGGACCCCTCATGTTGCCTTTTGAGAACCACACCCACTTCCCTTCTGCCCCCACCTTCTTCTTAACTCCTGGTAACTGCTAGTCTTTTTCCCATTTCTATTATTTTGTTATTTTAAAAGTGTTACACAAGTGAAATTATACAGCATGTAAACTTTTGTGATTGGGCTTTTTTACTCAGCAAATTCTCTGGAGAGTGTTGTTGCATGTATCAATAGTTTGATCCTTTTTATTGCTGGAGTATTCCACAATAATGTATGTGTCACAATTTGTTCAACCATTTCTCTACTGGAGGCATCTGGGTTGTTTCTAGTTTTTGGCTGTTACAAATAAAGCTACTTTTTTCCTTTCCTTTTATCTTTCCTTTTTACCTTTCCTTTCCCCTTCCCTTCCCTTTCCTTTTCACTTCCTTCCTGTCCCCTCCCCCTCTCCCCCCCAATATTTCAAATTTCCTTTTTTTTTTTTTTTTTTTTGAGACAGAGTCTTGCTCTGTCGCCAGGCGCCAGGCTGGAGTGCAGTGGTGCAATTTCGGCTCACTGCCACCTCCGCCTCCTGGGTTCAAGCAATTCTCCTGCCTCAGCCTCCTGAGTAGCTAGGACTACAGGTACGCACCACCACGCCCAGCTAATTTTCGTATTTTTTTAGTAGAGATGGGGTTTCACCATGTTCGCCAGGATGGTCTCAATCTCTTGACCTCGTGATCTGCCAATCTCGGCCTCCCAAAGTGCTGGGGTTACAGGCATGAGCCACCGCGCCTGGCTCAAATTTCCTTTTTTATCATTTCCTTTCTGTTGAGAGAACTTTTTTAGCCATTCTATTCGTGTAGGTCTGCTGGTAAGAAATTCTCTTAGTTTTCCTTCATCCGAGAATGTCTTCCTTTCCCCCTCGTTACTGCAGGATATTTTCTTTGTGACAGGATTCTGAATTGACAGTTCTTTTCTTTCAGCATTTGAAAAATAGTATGCCACTGCCTTCTACCCTCTGTCATTTCTGATGAGAAATCTGTGGTTATTCACATTGTTTTCCCCTCACAGGTTATTTTTCTCTGCTTTCAAGATGTTTTCTTTGTCTTTAGTTAATCAGAAGTTTAATTATGATCTATCATGGCATGAATTTCATGTTTATTCTGTTTGAGGTTTGCCTAGCTTCTTGAATCTATAGGTTTGTGTCTTTTGCCAAATTTTGAAAGTTTTTGGTCATTATTTCTTTGAGAACATTTCAACTCACCCTCTTTCTCCTCTCTACCTGGAATTCTGATGACTGGATGGAATCATCTGTCAGTGCCCCAGTCCAGCCTAGTTGTCTATGCTCTTCTGATTGGAAAAGCCTGGGTTTATGAAACAGACCAGACTTGACCTTCATTAGCTAATAACTCTTTTGTTCTGACTGAAGGATGCCCTGCCTTTTCCCAGCTGCCTCCAGGTATGGGGAGATAGTGGTTTTTTTTGTTTGTTTTTGTTTTTTTAGATGAGGTCTTGCTCTGTTGCCCAAACTGGAGTACAGTGGTGTGATTTTGGCTCCCTGGAACCTCTGCCTCCCAGATTGAAGTGATTCTCCTGCCTAAGCCTCCCCAGTAGCTGAGATTACAGGTGCCTGCAACCACACATGGCTGAGTTTTGTATTTTTAGTAGAAATGGGGTTTCACCATGCTGGCCAGGCTGGTCTCGAACTCCTGACCTCAGGTGATCCACCCGCCTTGGCCTCTCAAAGTCCTGGGATAGGTGTGACCCACCACACCCGGCTGAGATAATATTTTAATAAAAGTGCAAGTATGTTCTGGGAAGAAAGAATTGGCAGCCATTCTGGCTATTTTGAAATCATTTCCTCTTCTTTCTTTTGTAATATTCTCTTGACCTAGATGTCGTCGAGTATTCACTGTGCATTCAGAAAATACCTTTGCTGAGGGCTGTGGCCTACAACAGCTCTCAAGGAGTTAATAGAATGGGTAAATCTTCACAGAACACAAATAACTGAGAAGCAGATGCCATGGGAGGCCTTATGGTGCTGTGGGAGTTGAGGGAGGGGAAGGCGTGTTTCCCACAGGATGCAGGGTAGCATCGTGGAAGATGAGGCGTTGAACATGAACTCTTGAGGAACTTGCAGATACCCTGGGTGAAAATGGGATGAACGGATACTTAAGGCACAGCAAACGATGGGAGCAAAGGCACTGAAGTTGGAGACCATGGAATGTATCAGATGGGGCACTGAGAGACGGTGGAAAGAGGGGCGAGTTTCCCCAGCCTGTGGAGAGCCTTGCATGCTACTCTAAGGATGTGGCTTTTATTTCATAGGACTTCAGTGTTTTTATAAAACCAGCCACTTTGCTAGGGTTGGGAAGGTTTAAGGGCCATTGTGGCAGTGTCTTCTGTCTTTCCTCCATTTGGATTCATTCCAAGAAGTGGGAGGAGGCTGATGTTTCAGTGTCACCTCCTTGGCAGAGAGTAACCTCCATGCGTTTTGTTTCTTTCTTTTTTTTGAGATGGAGTCTCACTGTGTTGCCCAGGCTGGAGTGCAATGGCATGATCTCGGCTCACTGCAGCCTCCGCCTCCCGGGTTTAAGTGATTCTTCTGCCTCAGCCTCCCCAGTAGCTGGGATTATAGGTGCCCACCGCCATGCCTGGCTAATTTTTCTGTATTTTTAGTAGAGATGGGGTTTTACCATGTTGGCCAGGCTGGTCTTGAACTTCTGACCTCAGGTGATCTGCCCACCTTGGCCTCCCAAAGTGCTGGGATTACAGGCGTGAGCCTGTAATCCTGATTTGGGGGCCGCGTGTGGTTGCTCACACCTGTAATCCCAGCACTTTGGGAGGCTGAGGCGGGTGGATCATGAGGTCAGCAGTTCCAGATCAGCCTGGCCAACATGGTGAAACCCTTTCTCTACTAAAAATACAAAAATTAACCAGGCGTGATGGCGAGTGCCTGTAATCCCAGCTGCTCTGGAGGCTGAGGCAGGAGAATCGCTTCAATCTGGGAGGCGGAGGCTGCAGTGAGCCAAGAGTACATCATTGCACTCCAGCCTGGGCAACAGAGTGAGACTCTGTCTTAAAAGCGCGTGGTGTGCACAGACACACACACCCTTCTTTGACTTATGAAGGAAAACCTGCTTCATTCTTTGAAATTAGGTTGATCTCTAGATAAATACCTATTATCTTGCCTGCTTTCACTTGGATCATTTCTGTGTGGCTTATAGAAATGGGAGTTCGAATTCAGGTATTTTCCTATAGTTTAGTTCAGGAGGAATACGCTAGTCTTGTAAAGTGCATCAATAACTTCCTGGCTGGTTGTCAGGAGCAGAAATTCTGGACTGAGGATGAGCAGTCCAGGAACGACCTCTCCACAGCTGGAGAAAGAAGAGTACATGCAACGTGTTCCCTGTAGTCTAAGAACCAGGGTAGCCCTGCTGGAGCTGTACAGAGCAGTGTGCTGTGGAGTCTCTGTTGTGAAAGAAAGAATTGTCAGATGGTCCCAGAGTCACCCCAAACACCTGATCTTGGGCAACCTAAGCTACCTCCCTGGACTTCAGTTTTCCTCATCTGTGAAGTGGCGGTGATAAGGCTTGCTCCACAGGACTGGCAGAAGCACCCGTGTAGCTTTAGCACTTTGTATCTGTAGACTGTAAAGGTGAGGGGTTATTGTTGCTATCATTGTCATTATTAGGGCAGCGTGGACATTCTCAGGCTGACTCTCCAGGGTGAACTGACAGGAGATGAACTTGAACACATAGCCCAGAAGGTACTGCGGAATTCTGGTGGGCGAGGCTCCCTCCCCACACCAGTGCTTCCTTGCTGCTGGCCCCTTCCCCGGGTGCTGCCTGGAGCTGTCTCTGCCGTAGGGAGCATGGGAGCACCTCCTTTCAGCAACATCCAGCTTGCCTCAGCCTTGTGCATTGCTTTGGGACAGGAAGAGTCCCCCACTAAAATTAAAACTAACCTGCTATTTCTGCCCATTTTCCCTGGCCAGTGTTCTTGCTGCTGTGTGGCAAAAACGAATTTTTGCAGAGGAAAGTCAGACTAACCCTTCAAGTCTTTTGAGAATCAGATCTTCTGTATTAGTTGAGGGGCAGGAATTCTGGGCTTGCCATGTGGTTTCTGAGCCATTTCTCTCTCTCTCGTCTCTCTTTGGCCAGGCGGGCAGGAAGACCTATGCCATGGTGTCTGGCCACTCAGCTGGTCATTCTCTGGCTTCAGAACTGGTGGAGTCCCATGATGGACATGAGGAGATCATTAAGGTAAGCTTAGTTCACCTCCACCTTTTCTCCCTGCTCTCTTTCTTCCTGCACATTCATGAGAGGGAGCAGTTGATGTTGTTGCCAAAGGGAGCTTGTGGTTTGATGGAAGGAACCAGACCTGAGATGCTAGTTCCTGGCAATCTTCTGGAAATATCTTAATTAATACCAGGAGACTACAGTTGGCCTGTTAGCAACTTTGGTGCAGCCTGGCCCCAGGGAAGGGGGTGGACTGGATGACCGTACGAAGGGCCTATCCACTGTCCATGTTTTGCTGCTGGAGGTTGTGGAGGGAGGTGGGAGGTGTGTTTATGGAACTTACTATTTTCCTGTAATGGCTTCATCCTGATGGAACTTATTTATTTATTTATTTATTTATTTATTTATTTTTAGTTTTGCAGAGACAGTCTTCCTGTGTTGCCTGGGCTGGTCTCCAACTCCTGGGCTCAAGCAATCCTGCCTCAGCCTCCCAAAATGCTGGTATTATAGGCATACACCACCCCAGCTGGCAGATGGAACTTATTTTTTAAAAATAAAATGATTTTTGGCCAGATGCGGTGGCTCATGCCTGTAATCCCAACACTTCTGGGAGGCCGAGGCAGGTGGATCACAAAGTCAAGAGTTCCAGACCAGCCTGGTCAATGTGCCGAAACTCTGTCTCTACTAAAAATACAAAAATTAGCTGGGTGTGGTGGTGGGCACCTGTAATCCCAGCTACTCGGGAGGCTGAGGCAGGAGAAATGCTTGAACCCGGGAGGTGGAGGTTGCAGTGAGCCGAGATTGCGCCACTACACTCTAGCCTGGGTGACAGAGCGAGACTCCGTCTCAAAAATAAATAAATAAATAATTTTAAAAATGATTTTTATTTCTCTTTTTTTTTTTTTTAATAAAACAGCTTTTTGAGATATAATTTCCATATCATATGATTGATTCAGTTACAGTTCAGTTACGTGCTGTATAACAACATTTCGGTCGGTGACGGACTGCGTGTACAATAGTGGCCCCATAAGATTATCATACTCCATTTTTATTGTATTTTTTTCTAGGTTTAGATACATAAACACTTACCACTGTGTGATAATCGCCTACAGTATTCAGTATAGTAGCATGCTGTGCAGGTTTGCAGCCTAGGAGCAAGAGGCAACACCATACAGCCTAGGGATGTAGGAGGCCATGCCATCTAGGTTGTGCGTGTACACTCTGTGATGTGTGTACAAAGATGAAATTGCCTAATGATGCATCCTTCAGAATGTATTCCCATGATTAAGTGATGCGTGATTGTATATATGTGAGTGTTTATGCCAATATAGCTATATAGCATTTAGCTAAATTTATTGCATGAGGGTAAATTTCCAGAAGTAGAGTTGATACGCCGAAAAGTAAATATATATTTTAGGTCTTCTGATCTGAATCACCAAATTCCACCCAATAAATCGGTGGTAACAATTTGCCCTCTCACCAGCACTGCATGATGCGGCCTGTTTTTGTATAGTTTATTTAATTTGAGGTTTCTTAACAAAATAGTGTTCTCCTTTCAGGTGTACTTGAAGGGGAGGTCTGGGGACAAGATGATCCACGAGAAGAATATTAACCAGCTGAAGAGTGAGGTCCAGTACATCCAGGAGGTGGGCCCGCCTTCCCTCTCACGCCATGCCTAGGTCATATCTCTAACCTCACATTTTTTTGGTTGCCTTCTTTTGTGGATTCTGGTTTTTCCCCTTCTTTTTCCTTGATGTCTCTGAAAGGCCACCATGCCCTCCCTTGTGTCACCTATTACTTTTGAGCCTTCGTACCTGATCCATTAATCCACAAATACAAGTACTGTGTGCTCAGCACTATGCCCAGCCATCCTACCGAAAATTACCAGCCACCTTTCACAGCATTTCTTAACTCCCTTCCCGGCTCATGTTTCTCGTTGGCACTTGTCCCCATATGACATATTACACATTTTGCTCATTTGCCTTTTGTGTTGTGTGTCTCCCCAACTAGAATGTCAGCTGTAGCCCCACTTGACCAGGGTTCCTCCCTCCATCCTTCAGCCAGTACTTAGGACAGTGCCTGACTCATAGTACAGGCCGGGGATGGGGCACAGAGTTGGGTGAGTTGGTGTGCTCTCTCTCTCTATCCTAAAGATCAAGTTTCTTGCCCTCCCCTCCCAGGCCAGGAACTGCCTGCAGAAGCTCCGGGAGGATATAAGTAGCAAGCTTGACAGGGACCTAGGAGATTCTCTCCATCAACAGGAGATACAGGTAATAGGAAACGGTCCATGGTTGGGTTCCCACTGAGGAGGTGGGGTTGTGCCAGGCCATTTACCCAGTGTGTGCCGAATCTAGCACCCCTGCTGGGAATGGAGAATGTAGAGGTGATGCTGGCTCCTCTGAGCACTCACAGTCTAGGTGGGACTCTCCAGTCGATGAGCACTTACATTTACACATGTCAGCTTAAGCATAAGTACACCTCCTGAAATACTGTACAGAAACTGAACTTACATAAATTAAATATCATCAGTTGTTAGCAAAGCCTCTTATCTATAAGGATTCTGTGATCAAGCTGCTTCTAGTAAGAGAGTTTTATAAAGCAATCACCTGTAAATCCACACTTCTCATAGCTGATCTTGCTTAGTTTGGGTGACACCTGTAGTGTAAATTGAAATCTTTGCCCTAGCCTGTTATTAATCTTGTATACAGTTATGTCTAGCCTGGGATGGGAAGCTCCTCAAGGTTAGGAGTTCACCCCACCCCCACCCTGTGTCTGTATCCTCACCTTCCCACTCCCTCCAGGTCTGGGGTGTAGAAAGGCATCAATAAGTATTTGTTAGACTGAACAAACTGGGTAAGTCTTTTCTGGGATGGATAATCCTAGGATCCTGCTTTTCAGCTTTTCCAAAACTCAGGGACAGAAATGTCCTCAGGAGAGCAGAGCAGAGCTGTCTCTTTGTGACTTCATCCTCATCCTCCTTTAGATTCTGAGTTGTATTTTTTTTTTTTTTGAGACGGAGTCTCGCTCTGTCGCCCAGGCTGGAGTGCAGTGGCACGGTCTCGGCTCACTGCAGCCTCACCTCCCAGGTTCCAGTCATTCTTCTGCCTCAGCTTCCTGAGCAGTTGGGACTACAGGCACAAGCCACCACGCCCAGCTCATTTTTTTGTATTTTTAGTAGAGGTGGGGTTTGACCATATCGGCCAGGCTGGTCTTGACCTCTTGACCTTGTGATCTGCCCACCTAGGCCTCCCAAAGTGAGCCCCCGTGCCTGGCCTACTGAGTTGTATCCTTTATTTGCATTTTGGTTCTGGCAGGGTGTCTTGTGCCAGCAGCAGCCCCTGCCTTCATTCCCTTGAAGGGAACAGTGGCCCAGCAGCTGGTGCAAGGCAAGTTTTTTTGTCTTGGGCATGCACTAGGCTTGTGTGGTGGAACATTCCCTAATTTTTGTTTTGGCTGAAGGTAGACCTTTCAGTGCCTGAGCTCACCTCTGCCTAGTGAGAGCTGCTTTGTCAGGTGGAAGAACTTAATGTGCTCAGAGACTGGCCCAAAGCCCTTGTTTGCACAAACCAGCTGTCATATGATGAATAATCAGGCTTTGGGTCAGAAAGAATTGAAAAAGCTGCTTCCCTTTGTGATTTTTGCTTTGTCAAACTTTGTCAGCATCCCTGGAGGCAGGAAAACCCTTTGCTTGTGGCAGGCAGCTGCTTGTATTCCCTGGCTAGGAGGAATGGGCTCCACATATTTTTCCACCTGCTGAAAGGTTTTAGCCTGAGGTTTTTTCATCCTCCCTGCAAGACTAGGGTATTCCCTTTCCAGGCCACATACATTTCTCCATCCCCTCTTGTTTCTGTTTTCTCATGGAACACTGGAAATCTTTTTTTCTTTCCCTTCCTTCCTCTTCCTCTTCTCCTTTCCTTTCTTCATTCCTTCTTTTTTCTCCCTCCCTGTCTTTTTCTCTCTCCCTCCCTCCCATCTCCTTCCTCTCACTCTCCGGGTCTTTCTAAGATTTGAGTGTTAGGAGAGTAATATTTCGAAGTTGGTTGCTTTCATCTGTTTTAACTACCAGTTTTATTTCTCTTTGGACAGGTGGTACTAGAAAAGCCAAATGGCTTTAGTCAGAGTCCCCCGGCCCTGTACAGCAGCTCACCTGAGGTAGGTAACGGAGGACACCTCGGTGGCTCTGCTTAGCCAGGGGCGGCATCGCCTCCTCGCCGTCCCTTTGTTTATTGCTTTTTCTCTCTTGTTAAATACAAGAGTAGTAGTTGACATAAAAATTCAAACAACAGAGAAATATAAAGAGTGGAAATTCTCCTTCCCCAGTCTCACTCCTTGCAAGTATCCACTGTTAACAGATTGAAGTGGGTGGATCTTTCTAGAGCAGTGCTTCTCAGCCTCAGCTGCTCATTGGAATGGCTTTGCAAGCTTTAAAAGATGTGATGCCTGGGTCCTATCCCTAGAGCTTGTCATTTCATTGTTCTGATCGGTGGCCTGGGCATCAGGACTTCTAAGAGCTCTTCAGGTGATACTAATGTTTAGCTAAAGTTGAGTGCCAGTATTCTAGAGTATTTTTATGTGCATAGACAACCGTATTTAAATATCAAGTATACATTATATATACACCATATGTACATGATAAGTGTATGTATATAACAGACGTGCATTTCTTAACTATAAGATCATGGTAAATACATTATTCTTTGCTTGCTTTTTTTTTTTTTTTTAAACTAAAGAGTATATTGTAACTTTCTTTCCATGTCAGCACATATAGATCTACCTCATTCTTTTGAATAACTGCATAGTATTTCCTTCCATGGCTGTACTTGACTGATGGACTGATTGACAGAGTCTCCCTCTGTCGCCCAGGCTGGAGTGCAGCGGTGATCATGGGTCACCGCAGCCTCGACCCTGGGGTTCACACAGTCCTCCCACCTCAGTAGCTGGGACTAGTGGGCACACACCGCTCTGCCTGGCTCATTTTTGTAGAGATGGGGTTGCCCAGGCTGGTCTTGGATTCTTGGGCTCAAGTGGTCTGCTTGCCTTGGCCTCCCAAAGTGCTGGGATTACAGGCATGAGCCACTGCGCCCGGCCTATTTTTAAATTTTTATTATTATTATTTTTTGGGACAGGGTCTCCCCATGTCATCTTAGCTGGAGTGCAGTGGTGCAGTCATGGCTCATTATAGCCTCTGCCTCCTGGGCTCAGGCAGTCCTCCTGCCTCAGCCTCCTGAGTAGCTGGGACTATAGACATGTGCCACCACCCCTAGCTAATTTTGTATTTTTTGCAAAGACAGGGTCTCGCCATGTTTCCCAGGCTCATCTCAAACTCCTGAGCTTAAGTGATCCGCCCACGTTGGCCTCCCAGGGTTTTGGGATTACAGGCATGAGCTACTGCACCTGGCCTCCATGACTGTACTTTATTTTTTATTGTTTGAGTTGGAGTCTCACTCTGTCGCCCAGGCTGTAGTACAGTGGTGTGATCTTGGCTCACTGCAACCCACTGCCTCCTGGATTCCAGTGATTCTCTTGCCTCAGCCTCCTAAGTAGCTGGGACTACAGGCATGAACCATCATGCCTGGCTAATGTTTAGTAGAGATGGGGTTTCACCATGTTGGCCGGGCTGGTCTCAAACTCCTGACCTCAGGTGATCCACCTACCTTAGTCTCCCAAAGTGTTGAGATTAAAGGCGTGAGCCACTGCGCCCGGCCACCATGACTATACTTAAAAAAAAAGTTTGTTATTATGTTTTTTGTGATCATATACAAAACATGCATATTGTAGAAAATTTGGAAAATTCAGAAACACAGAAAAGAGAAAGAAGAAACAAATGTCACTTATAATCGACTCAGATATAAACCACAGTGAAATTTTGTCTTTCTCTGAATGCAAATATATATTTACAATATTCATATTGTATAGTATGTAGCATTTCTTTATAATTTTTTGTTTCTTTAGTTGGGTATGTTTTTCATTGGGTGTTTTTGGTCCTCAAGTATAGGTTGAATCAGACCTACCCATTAGTTCAGGGGTCCTGTCAAGGCCTCTCACTGGTTTTAGTTTTTTTTTGTTGTTGTTGTTTGTTTTTTTTTGCCTCTCCACCTCCTGCAAGAGGCACTCACTCTAATGAAATCAATATATGGCTTTAAATATGCCTGTAAAATGTTTTCAATATACAGGATGCACTTGTGCTATATCTTCTTTTCTCTTTGTTCTTTTTTTTTTTCCCCTGGCACCATATTTTTAGGATCTATCTATATTGCTGTATCAAAATCTAGTTCATTGCTTCTGCCTCCTACATGTAGTTTTATAACCTAGTTTTTTTGCTTCATATTATATCATATGATGAAATAATATTTTCATGAAAGTTTCCCATGTCATTAAACAATCTTATGACAACACTCTTTGAAATAAGTGCATAATAGTTGTGTTTCAGGAGCCTTTTAAAACATTTTCACCTGGCCACTGGCTCAGGTGAGGATTTAGGGAAATTGACTGGATAACTTATGACACCTAGATTTGGAATGCTGTGATTCTAACCACTTGCTTTAGATGTGCAGTTTGGACTTTCTCCTTCCTTTGAATCACCATATTTGGCAAATACATTGCAGGCAACCCATTACAATAATACCTGGTAATGTCTGTTTGGCCTCTTTCTTCTCACAAGCTCAAAGCTGTACCGGATGTTATCTTACCTAGTTTTAAGGCAGCCTGTAAGGCAGGGTGTGGTAGGGAGTGTACTCACTGCTTCACAGATAAAGAAGTGAAGGCCCGCAGGACCCTACGATGATGCAGAAACTGGGACCCTGTCTCCCTCCTCCCAGCCGAGAGCTCTGAGCTCTGGTTTGAAGGCATTGCTGCTTCCCACTGTGCAAGACGACGGGGAGAGGTTTTTCTGTCAGACTCACAGGGAGCTTGTAATTGAAGTGTCTGGTGCCTGTGCAGCAGAGATGGGGGCGAGACCCTACATGTCTGCTCAGCCCTAACCACCAGCCCACGATTGGGTGTGTCTGGGAGAGACTGAGCAGTTACCTTGATGAAACACCTTTTTCTACATTGAATCCGATTTCTGGACTCATTGTGTGCTTTTGCCCTAAACCTGGCCATCCATCAGTAACCCTTTGTCTGCTGTTCTCAGTGCCAGAAGCTGAGAAAGGTAAAGGCTGTGCTTTTAGACCACTCCTTTTGTGATGGATGTGACACAGTCCCTGTTCTGTGGGAACTCTAGTCCAAAGGGGGGCATGGTCTCTGCTCTCAGAGAGCTCTAGGCAGGTAGAGGGAAGCAGGACGCACACCTGTAGATGGCATGCACATACTAGTCAAGAAATCGATTGGTGGATGCATACATGAAATATGACTTAGCATGTCCTAAAATAATGGGGTGTTTTGAGGCTAGCTTCATTTTTTTGTTTTTGTTTTTGTTTTAGACGGAGTTTTTGTTCTTGATGCGCAGGCTGAGTGCAGTGGTGTGGTCTTGGCTCACTGCAACCTCTGCCTCTTGGGTTCAAACGATTCTCCTGCCTCAGCCTCCCGAGTAGCTGGGATCACAGGCATGTGCCACCATACCTGGCTAATTTTTTGTTTTTTAGTAGAAATGGGGTTTCCCCATGTTGGTCAGGCTGGTCTCAAACTCCTGACCTCAGGAGATCCACGCGCCTCAGCCTCCCAAAGTGCTGGGATTACCAGTGTGAGCCACTGCACCCAGCCAGTTCTTTAGGGTATGAAGAGGTAATGTGTCATTGAGTAACTCAGAATTCTTGGTCACCTAAAGTAACTCTCCCCTCGTGTGATGATAATTCTTTTGTGAGGGTGGTCTGGACGAGATGATCCAAACCAGTGTGTGGCTGGGAGGGGACCTTTTCTTACCAAGTCAGAAACTTGATGGCTTCCCTTTCCCTTCCTTGCTCTGGCTGTAGGTGGATATCGGTATAAATGAGGATGTTGAGAGCTTGAGGAAGTCTGTGAAGGACTTGCTGGCCAAGCTTCAGGAGGCCGAGCGGCAACACCAGTCAGACCGTGTAGCTTTTGAGGTGAGATTTGGGATTTGGGGAGAAGGTGCCCTAAGGGATGGGCTACTGAACGCAGGTGCCAGTGATGTCTCAGCTTGGACTTCCTGTCTCTCTGGCTGAGTGCCACAAACTGGAAAGGCAAGGCTGTGAAGCCTGGAGCACTTGTCTGCTTTTCCCTCTCCTAGGCATTTGTACTATTTACTGTCCAAGGCTGGCCCATAGTTCAAAGGTCAGCTCAGGATTCCCTGCTCTGGTGAATTTGAGGGTGGTGCCCATCTAGGGCAGCAGGTAATTCAGAAGTCGTTTCCGTCTGTGCTGTGGTAAGAATCCCTGGCTCTAAGGCTCCACGCAGGCAAGGACTGCTGCTGGCGTGTCCCCGCCGAGTCCCCAGTGTCTGGCACAATACCTAGTATTAGATGGGTGCTTCATAAACGTGGACTGGATGAGTGAGTAAATCTGTGTCATTGTAGAAAGAACTGCACCCATCGAGTCAGAGGATTTGGGCCCTAGACTCAGCTTTACTATGCAGAGTTTTCTGGTCTGGAATGAGTATCTTAATTATTGTTATAGTACAGAAGTCTATAAATGGAGAGTAAAAGCCCCCTACTATATGTGAGGTCTTCTATATTTTCTAGAAAATTCTTTGAGTATAAAACAAGGTACATGGGCAGTTTTCTTTCTCTCTTTGGAGACAGGGTCCCACTCTGTTGCCAGGTTTGAGTGCAGTGGCACGATCTTGGCTCACTGCAACCTCCGCCTCCTGGACTCAAGCCATCTCCCACCTCAGCCTCCTGAGTAGCTGGGACAACAGGTGCACACCACAACACCTGACTAATTTTTGTATTTTTTGTAGAGACAGGGTCTTGCCATGTCACCCAGGCTGGTCTCAAACTCCTAGGCTCAAGTAGTCTGAGTGCCTCAGCCTCCCAAAGTGCGGGGATTACAGACATGAGCCACCACACGTGGCCCATGGGCAGTTTTCTAACTGCTCTGTGTGAGGTTAACCATCTGTTACCTGCTTTGATCTTCCACAATAAAGTATCCTTTGTGTCATGAATATGTTATGCTAGGGTTATATCCTGCCTAGGCATGCTGGGAGCTGGTAGAAACAAAGGCCAGCCTGAACTCTTCTTTTTCATGGAACCGAGAAGGAGAATTTCTGAGAGGAGGATTGGGAGTGAAGAAGAAGGGCACCGAGGATGATAAACTGCTTCTGTGTTAGCTGAAGTCTTATTTGAACAAGTAGTTTAATCTCTCTGAGCATCTATTTCAACTTTTGGAAAAAGGGTGAATGAAATACACCTTACAAGTTTGTTGTGTAGATCGAGTGAGGTAATATATGTGAGGGCACTTTATTATTCTGAAGGGTTTTAGCAATATAAAATAGTCTATATTTTTCTTTTCTTTTTTTTTTTTTTGAGACAGAGTTTTACTCTGTCGCCCAGGTTGGAGTGCAGTGGTGTGATACCAGCTCACTACAACCTCTGCCGCCCGGGTTCAAGCAGTTCTTCTGCTTCCGCCTCCCGAGTAGCTTGGATTACAGGCACCTGCTACTCTGCCTGGCTAATTTTTTTGTATTTTTAGTAGAGACGGGGTTTCACCATCTTGGCCAGGCCGGTCTTGAACTTCTGACTTCGTGATCCACCCGCCTCGGCCTCCCAAAGTGCTAGGATTACAGGCGTGAGCCACCGCGCCCGGCCTAAAATAGTGTACATTTTTCTTAGCAATCAGTTTAACAAGCAGATTTTCCTGTTGTAAATAGCTTGGACTTAGGGTAATATTAAAATTAGCTTGTCATCTCAGAACAAAGTAGCTGTGTGGTGAAGGGGTATGTTGCATCTATTTCAGGTTCTACAATTCGTATAATTTCGTTGGTGTTGTATCAGTTGGTGACCAGCTGTTTCCTACCTTTTCCGAGCAAAACAGGAGGAAAGGAAGGTTGAGGCTGTCGTACTAGCCAGGTTGTGAATTTTGGAAAGAAGTTTCTCCATTGAGAGGCATTATGAAGTTGTGGAAATTATAGAAATATTTGCTGGTTTTAATCACACATGGAGGAGTCTGCTACTCTGGATTTCAAAAGTGCCATGACAGCTGTAGCCCACTGCCCAGAACTTAGAAGAGGTTATTTTTCTTAACCCCATAGTTTGCAGCGCCACCTGCAATAGGAGATGCTTCTTGCTGGGCACCGTGGCTCACGCCTGTAGTCACTCGGGAGGCCAAGGCAGGAGGATCCTTGAGCCCAGGAGTTTGAGACCAGCCTAGCCCACATAGACCTTGTCTCTACAAAAATAAAAAAATTAGCCCGGTGTAGTGGAGCATGCCTGTGGTTCCAGCTACTTGGAAGGCTGAGGTGGGAGGATCTTTGGAGCTCAGGAAGTGGAGGCTGCAGTGAGCTATGATTGTGCCACTGCACTCTAGCCTGGGCAACAGATTGAGACCTTGTCTCAAAAATAATACATATAATACATAAATAATTTTTTTTTTAAAAAAAGGAGGTGCTCCTCGGGTCATTCCTACTGTCGGGCTAAGTTGGCACACCTTTTTTTTTTTTTGAGACAGTTTCGCTCTTGTCACCCAGGCTGGAGTGCAATGGCTCTTCACTGCAACCTCCACCTCCCAGGTTCAAGCGATTCTCCTGCCTCAGCCTCCTGAGGTAGCTGGGATTATACACGCCTGCCACCATGCCCAGCTAATTTTTTTTTTCTATTTTTAGTTGAGATGGGGTTTCACCATGTTGGTCAGGCTACTCTTGAACTCCTGACCTCAGGTGATCCACCCACCTCAGACTCCCAAAGTGCTGGGATTACAGGTGTGAGCCACTGCACCCGGCCACCTTTTTATAATTAAGAGGTTACCTTGGGGGCAGGGTTGGCTGGAGCCACAGAGACAAATATGGAAGGGGAGTCTGTACTTTTTTTTTTTTTAACCTTTTGCTCCGACAGTGGGGTGTAAGAATTGGCCCATGGCCTTGTTAACACTGTGCTCTGAGCTCACATCAACCTGGGTGCAGTGTTTATGTACAGGAATGAAAGGCCTTACTTTTAAGTTCCTGCCTATGGGGATGGGCTCTTACACATTAATACAGGTCATTTGAGGGCTTGTCTTGGTTTTCCTAGTGAATTGGACTCCCTGATGTACTTTTCTGAACCTAGGGGTAGGAAGGGCAAGATGGCCAATTACCATGAAAATAACTTGCCATTAAGCATGGGTTTCCTGTTCAACTGGCTGCTTGCTGTCAAGAAGGATTTGCAGTGAGTTTGAGTTTGCTCTGGACGGGGCTGATGTGGAGCATGGACACGTCCCATCACACATCACCCTGTGCTGTGCTTTCTCCTCCCCGATTCTGACCTTGGGAGGGGCCGGACAAACTGGCTGCTGGTGTTCTGTTTTCCCAGGGCTGGCTGGCTAGGCTTTCCAGAAGCTACCTGGATTCTTTTCTAATAAGTGATGAGCAGTCAGTGTGAGGTACCTGGGAGGCACTGAAATGGATGATGAAGTATCTGGGTCCTAGCACTGGCTATCATTCACTAGCTGGGTAACCTTGAATAGGCAGTTGGCCTTTACTTTTTTTTTAAAGATGGGGTTTCACCATGATGGCCAGGCTGGTCTTGAACTCCTGACCTCAGGTGATCCACCCACTTCAGCCTCCCAAAGTGCTAGGATTACAGGCGTGAGCCACCGCACCTGGCTGGCCTTTACTTGTTAAGGGAGGGGGTTGGATTAGATGAATGTCAGTTCTGATCCTGATTTTATCGAGTAGTTACTGCATACAAGGTGCTGTGGAAGCTCAGGTCTGTGCCATCAGGACACTGACAGCCTGTTTTGGGTGCACACGGTGGCTGGGCAAAATCTGTTCAGTGCCATGGGAGGCAAGGCCGTGTGTCCTTCGTGTGTCCTCACCCTGGGCACAAAAAGGAAGGGCTCCTCCCCCAGGCTCGGAAGGCTCCCTGGAAGACGGGGCGTCTAAGTGAGACCTGAAGGATGAGTGGGAGTTGGAAAGATGCAAGTGGGAAGGAAGGAGGCAAGTTCTTTGCTTTCTCATTCTAGCACTCTGCTTCTGTCCTCTCCAAATTGGTTTCTCCTCTCCGATAAAAGACAAGTTCTTCCTGATGCTTTAGTAGCCTTTCCAGTTGCCATTTGGGCTGTTGTGTGTGGGCTCTGAAGTGAGAGTCAGGAGGCGTGGAGGAGACAGAGGGAAGGACCTGGAGGTATACTCCCTGGGATTATTTGCTTTTGAATTCATAGAAAGCCACAACATCGGGTTAAGCTTGGGTGACGGTGGAGGGTTCATGGGGATGATGAAGGAATCACCTACCTGAAAAGTGGTGCTTGTGGGTTCCAGGTGTCACTTTAAAGTGGACCTCAATCAACTGTGAGCCAGTTAACCCTGGAAATAGACTTACTCTGCTGGAGTGCTGAGGTGGTCGTGCACAGCAAAGGGAAGGTGGTGCTGTGCCCATCTGAGTCACTACCTTTATCCCGTCACGGCTCCAGAGCCACCCAGGTTCCTGGGTTCTTTTCTAAGGTTTTTTTCCCCCATATTTGCTCTTTTTTTCCACACCATTTAACATATTCCTGCCCCATGTTTTAGGTCACACTCAGCCAATACCAGAGAGAAGCAGAACAGAGTAATGTGGCCCTTCAGAGAGAGGAGAACAGAGTGGAGCAGAAAGAGGCAGAAGTTGGAGAGCTGCAGAGGCGCGTGTTAGCGATGGAGACGGTAATTGGGCATCTTGCTTGTCGGTGCCTGGAAGTGGGCTGCAGGTGGATCGAAACGGTTGCCGAGGCTCTTCTCTTCCGAGCATCTCCGGAATAGCACACTTGGCAGCTTCCTTTGGCAAATCCCTCGGAATACCTTTTAGCCTTCAAGGAATTAGCCTCCCCCTAACTAGAGCTGAGCCCATTTCCACGTTAGGCAGATTCCTGCACAGAAGCCCCTTTTGAAGACCTGATTTCTCAGGGACTGGCAGCCATAGCTGGCGAGTGGGCCTGCAAGACGCAGGGCTGGGTTCTGCCTCCGGGCATCTGGGTGAGGCTGAGTGAGAGTGGGAAGGGTTCTCCCCGACAAGGGAGGGCACCCCATCAAACCAGCTCATCTTGCTGCTCTTTGGCAGCCTTCCAGGTGCAGTAGGGGCTAAGTCCCAGCCTGGCACCCATCTCACCCCAGACACAGAAACTCTTGCCATCTTCTCATCCTAGATTTTCTTTTATGGCCCACGCAGGAGCATCAGGCCTTACTGGCGAAAGTCAGGGAAGGGGAGATGGCTCTAGAGGAACTTCGGAGCAACAATGCTGACTGCCAAGCAGAACGAGAAAAGTAAGGGCTCGGCTCTTGTTCACTGTGAAGCTGGGTTGCAGGGAGGGGAGGGCGCGCCATGCAGCCCGTGGCTCCTGTGGTGGCTGGGTCTGGGGAGGAAGCTGGTGCTGATGTCAGATCTTCCAGCTCTGACTCACCGTGCGCTTGCTCAGGGTGGAGCCCCACCCAAGAGATACCATTTGGAAGGCCGCCATCTCCAGGGAGTTCATTTTCCATGGGGTAATAACCTAAAGAAAAGGCTTTCACAGTTGGAGAGCCAACGGCAAGTGAGAGCTGGCGGAGCCTCTGCTGTTGCTGTGCGTCATTCCACAGATTAAGGCAGTGGATATGTTATGCCTTCCTTTCTTCTCCACCAAAACAAAAACTGACTGTAAACTATTTGAGGGTAAAATTGAATAATGAGTCATGCTGATGAAAAATGGAATGAGCAGCTTCATGAAGAGATACTGAACTTCCTGTTACTTGAAGCAGTTCCGATAGAAACTAAGAACCACCTGTCAGCAGGGTCCCGTAGGTGATCACTGAGACCCTTTCTACCTCCAAGATGAGATGGTTTGCGGATTCCCTCTGATCAGAGGAAATCAGAGGCCCCAAGCAACCAATGAAACCTTCAGGGGAAATCAGAGGCCCCAGACAACCAACGAAACCTACAGAGCAAAGATTGTGCCTTCTAGTTCTTCAGGAAGTTGGAAATTATGCTGTTGGCAGTTAATAAATAATACCTCAAATGGTAAATCAAATTTAACATCAGCATGTTGGGTTTGATCTTCATTGTATAAGTTCAACCTTTTTTGTTCAACAAGACATTGTCCAAAGGGCCTTTTAAGGAATTCCAAGATGAACAGACACAATCCTTGCCCTTCAGGGCCCCTCAGTCTTCTGGAAGCATTTTCTCTCCTTCAGAATAGCTCAGATTTGACCTTCCTGGCGTGGAAAATACACACATCATATTGTAGCCTCCTTTCTGACTGGACTTCATATCAGAATTAATATCAGAGTTAGTCAGCACTCCTTCCTCAGTGGGGAGGTGCACGTGGGTGGAGCAAGAGGGACAGAAAGGATTAGATAATCAAAAGTCAGGACCTGGGAATGACAGTGACAGGTGTGCCATGTATGTGCCGATTTTCTAAATAAAAGGAGACTGAAAGTAGGACATTGGAGAGCTGAGGATGGAAATTCAGAGCGTTTGGAGTGTAGGAAGGATATGGGGTGGCTCAGGTTGCATTGTACCCCAAGCAACGTGCACTCGTCAGCTTCCTCAGGCAGAACTGGGGAGTGATGGATTCTTCAGGTGCCGGAACCCCAGGACACCCTCCCTAGTAGCCTGACTAAAAGAAGACTGCTCCCCTACTCATAACACTTCTTACACCAAATATATGGGTTTTCCATACCAAGCACTTCTCCAATTCTCAGTTGATACCAGCTGGGCGCCCTGCACTTTAATTCAGTTCTGAGACCAGCCAGAGTTAGTGCAGAACCACAGGTTAAGGGCCAGTCCTGCACGACTGCTCCTACTTCAGATGCCAGTCACAAGTAGTGGGGTCTAGGGTACCTACACTTTTGTTCAACTTGGCTATAAATTAGGGGTTCTCATATCCTCTTTTCAGGTTTGATAATTTGCTGTAGTGGGTTTGCTGTCATAGAACTCAGGAAAACATTTTACTTACTTATTTATTTATTTGTTGGTTTATTTATTTTGAGATGGAGCCTCGCTCTGTCACCCAGGCTGGATTGCAGTGGTGCGATCTGGGCTCACTGCAACCTCTGCCTCACGGGTTCAAGCGATTCTCCTGCCTCAGCCTCCTGAGTAGCTAGGACTACAGGCGTGTGCCACCACGCCCGGCTAATTTTTTGTATTTTTAGTAGCAATGTGGTTTCACTGTGCTGGCCAGGCTGGTCTCAAACTCCTGATCTCAAGCCATCCGCCTGCCTTGGCCTCCCAAAGTGCTGGATTACAGGTGCGAGCCACCGCGCCCAGCCTACTTTTTCTTAACTTAAAATTTTGTTCATTGAGATGGAGTTTTGCCATGTTGCCCAGGCTGGTCTTAAACTCTTGGGCTCAGGCAATCCTCCCACCTCTCCTTCCCAACGTGCTAGGATTATATTCGTGAGCCACTGCACCTGGCCAACATTTCACTTATTATTAGTGGCTTATGATAAAGGATAATATAAGGGATTCAAATGAACAGATAGGTGAGGTATGTAGCGCAAGGTCAGCATGCACATGCATTAACCAAGCTGGAAGCTCTGAACCCCTTTGTTTAGGGTTGTTATGGAGGTCCATTACATAGGCATGGTTGATTAAATTGTTGGCCGTTGGTGATTAGTCTCTAGCTCCTACCCCCTGTCCCTTTCCTAGAGGTTACGGGGAGTTGTGGGGCTGAAAGTTTGAACCCTTTAATCGTGCCTTAGTCTTTTGACTAGCCCCATCCTGAAGCTATCTATAGGAACCCAAGCCACCAGTTATCATTAGCATACAAAAAGACACCCATCAATCTTGGAGATTCCAAGGCTCAGGAACCAAGGACTGTGCCCAAATATTGTAACAAAACATGCTCCTATCACCCCTATACTCAGGAAATTGCAAAGGTTTTAGGAGCTCTATGTCAGGAACCGGGACAGAGACCCATTACATATTTCTTATTATTTTACACTGCCCTTTGGGGGATCTTGGCTCCGTTTGCTTAGAAGATGCAAAGGAAGTGACAGTAGTTTGGGAATCAGGAGACCTAGAAACAGAACGGTGTGAAGAGGCTTTAAGGAGCCTCAAATCCTATCTCCCTCCTGATATAAAATCCCTGCCAACAGCTTCATCGTGTTGAGTATAATAATCCCAGCTCCAACTGGGTGTGGTGGCTCACACTTGTAATCCAAGCACTTTGGGAGGCCGGGGCGGGAAGATTGCTTGAGTTTAAGAGTTTGAGATCAGCCTGGCCAACATGGTGAGACCCTGTCTCTACACATAAAAACGTTTTAAATTGGCCAGGTGTGGTGGCGTGTGCCTGTAGTCCCAGCTACATGGGAGACTGAGATAGGAGGACTGCTTGAGCCCAGGAGGTCAAGCTGGCAGTGAGCCACGTTTGCAGTACTGCATTCCAGGCTGGGCTACAGAGTAAGACCTTGTCTCAAAAAAAAAAAAAAAAAAGAAAGAAAGAAAGAAAGTAAATCCTAGCTTCTACTTTAATCTTTCCAGTAATGAGGAGTTCATTACACATGAGAGTGCCCACTTTCTGACAGCTTTAATACTGAGAAAGTCTTTCCTGTGTTAAAAGCAGCTTCCCTGGAATCATCTACCTATTGCTTCTAGATTTACCCTCCAGAGTTATCCAGAATGACTGGTATCCCTTCTACCCTTTCCGAGCCTCAGTTTCCTCACTTGGACTAGGTGATCCCTGATGATATTCAGGGATCCAATGTGATATTCTTTTTTTGTGTGTATGAGACAAAGTCTTTGCTCTGTCACCCAGACTAGAGTGCAGTGGTGCCATCTCGGCTCACTGCAACCTCTGCCTCCCGGGTTCAAGCGATTCTTGTGCCTCAGCCTCCTGTGTAGCTGGGACTACAGGTGTGCACCACCATGCTTGGCTAATTTTTGTATTTTTAGTAGAGATGGGGTTTCACCATGTTGGCCAGGCTGGTCTTGAACTCCTGACCTCAGTGCTTCCAATATGATGTTCTAAGGTACCCACCACCTATTCTTGGGAATTGGGCAAAGGGAATTATATCTGATGGGAACCTCCCAAGCTCAGGGCTCTTCCTATGGCTGGGTAAATAAGTCTTCTTCTTCCCTTGCCTCAGTCTTCTGGTCTTTATCCCCAGGGCTGCTACCCTGGAAAAGGAAGTGGCCGGGTTGCGGGAGAAGATCCACCACTTGGATGACATGCTCAAGAGCCAGCAGCGGAAAGTCCGGCAAATGATAGAGCAGGTAAGCTGGGCTGGTTTGTGACCTGCCCTGGGAGTCACCCTAAGTCTATGCTTTTATTAGATTATTAGATTCCTAGGGAGCTTGACTTATATTCATGTGTTTCCTGTCAGACATTTATAGCTACCAATTACCAGGGTTTGGGTTATTAGGATCTGCTTTTCTACCACCTTTCCCCTACTGTTCTCTTTGTTTGTTTGCCATTTGGCCTCTGCTTTCCAATAGGAAAGGAAGGAAAAGGTTAGTTTCTCTTATACTCTGTGAAGAGTGTGGGTCAATGAGTAGTTGAATCCTAATGAACTCTGTTATCTGTGCAGATTATCAGTCTTTGAGCCTCAAGACTGATTTCCTGCCTTACCCTACCTGAGCTTGAGGGTAGCGTACTTAGGATTTGTTGGTTTGCAGAATTGTTTTGAGAGCCTAATGCCCCCTAACTGGGAGGGCGGATGTACTTCATGTCAGCTCCATTAGCATCTGTTTTATTTACTGCTGTTTTCCATTGTCTAGAACAGAGTCTGTCATATAGTAAGTACTTAATAAATCACGAATGAAAAAATAATTTGTAGTTTCCAAAGCCAAATGGAATGGGTTTTGAATCATTCATTATTTTGGATTCTCAGGGTGGTATTCCCCTCACTCATTCCTCACTCCCACCCCTGGGATAATCAAGAGTTTAATATTGGCTGAAATGAAGCCTTTGTAGAAAAGCTAATCAAGTCATACGGAGTTGCAGGGCTCTGCTGGCTTTCCCAGCAGCTGGGGTGAAGGCTGGTGAGTGTGTAATGAGTCATTGCGAAATGAGCTCCAGTGTCCCCTACACCTTTGCAGCTCCAGAATTCAAAAGCTGTGATCCAGTCAAAGGACGCCACCATCCAGGAGCTCAAGGAAAAAATCGCTTATCTGGAGGCAGAGGTGTGTGTGCTGGGCAGCCCAGCAGGGGAACGGGGCTCTTGAAGAGAAGGTGGACATAAGGGAGACAGAGGTTATGGAGGGTCTTTGTCATGTCTTGCTGCTGCTCTGAAGTGAATACCCGGGGTGGTTGGTTGGGTTGACCTTCAGTTCAGTTGAGTAAACGTTTTCTGAGAACCTTCAGGGAGCTGCTGACAATGATGAGATGAAGAGACCCCCCCCCCGCCCCCCGCCACCTTCAAGGACATGTCATCATGGTGCAAGCCACAGGCCATGGCTGCATGGCGGCGAATTCTGACTCTCAAGGCTTTGCGGAGGAGCTGGCCGTGGTGCCGGGCTTTGAAGGAGGAGGAGGCATTCATACAAATGGAGTCTTCTCTGGGGCTAGATTAGCTCACGAGTTGCCTTCCTAGTCCAATTTCCTCTTTGCCACAGGACCCTGAAGATCACTTTGCAGCCACTCTGTGAAAATCCCTTGAGTGTGCTCACTTCGGCAGCACATATACTAAAAGTGGAACGATACAGAGAAGATTAGCATGGCCCCTGTGCAAGGATGACATGCAAATTCGTGAAGCGTTCCATATTTTTAAGAAAAAAAGAAAAAAAGAAAGAAAATCCCTTGTAGTGGGGGAGATAAATGGGAGAAAGGGTTATTTTCAGGGAGTTTGCAGTCTAAAGTCAGAGGTAAAATGTATGTTTTTAAGAAGACCAGAGAATGCTTTAGAGCATAGCATATCAACAAAGGCAAGTGAATATCTCAACTGAGGACAAAAAATTATATATAGGGGCTGGGTGCAGTGGCTCATGCCTGTAATCCCCAGCATTTGGGGAGGTTGAGGCAGGAGGATTGCTCGAGGCCAGGAGTTCAAGACCTGCCTCGGCAACATAGTGAGACTTTGTCTCTGAAAAATAATTTTTTTTTTAAAATTAGCCAGATGTAGTCCCAGTTACTTGGGAGACTTAGGGGAGAGGATCAGTTGAACCCAGGAGGCTGAGGCTGCAGTGAGCTATATACAATCACGCCACTGCAACTCCAGCCTGGGCAACAGAGCAAGACCCTATCTCAAAAAAAAAAAACGAAAAACTGTATGTCGAGGATATATAGGAAACCGTCAGTCTATCAGTGTTATACAGAGTTATGGAGGAGCAGGTATTGGAGGATATGCGCAATCTTTGGTAACGAAGACGAGGCGAGGGGGTATCCAGGTGGTGGACCACATGATGCGGGCGGGGACGACAGCAGCACAAACACAGGTGGAGAGACCAGAATGCAGTAGCTGAATGTGACACCCAGAAAGCCAGAAAAGGGCCAACTCTAAGCCCTAAGCTTGTGTTACAGAATTTAGAGATGCATGACCGGATGGAACACCTGATAGAAAAACAAATCAGTCACGGCAACTTCAGCACCCAGGCCCGGGCCAAGACGGAGAACTCGGGCAGGTGAGTGAGCGCGCATAGACAGAATGGGCCCAGGGAGGAGGGGAGGCAGGAGGGACAAAGCTATGTGGAACCTTTAGTCCTAAGGCAAGAACAAGGCTCTTAAATCCAGCTTTCCTCCCTCCGTCTCTAAGCTGGCCCGTTGTCTACCAGAACCGTTTCTAACCCAGTTAGAATGGAACCTGTTACCACAAGCCTAAGGAGGTCCGTGAATGTATGGACCCCCTGCAATGGCGTGCAAAATGTGTTTATAATCTCTGCCTGTTTCTAGGGGGAGGGTCTTTTGCCTCTAAGAGATTCGGAAAAGGACCCATGAACTTGACAAAATAAAAAATCACAACCACATCTACTTCTCAGTTGTTTAACTGCCCCTCTCATTTCATCACCCTCGCTACAAGACACACGTATCATGTCCCAGACCTTCTCTTACATGTCACTGATAATTTCTGTTTCAAAGCCAAGTGATCAGCTGGCACCGTAGTGTAAGATTCCAGAGGCAAATGTGGAGCGGAGGCTCTGTGAAGGGTGAGCCACAACACAGCTGTTCCCAGCACAACTCATTGTTTCCAACCTTCTTTTCAGCGTTAGGATATCCAAGCCCCCCAGCCCAAAGCCCATGCCTCTCATCCGAGTGGTGGAAACCTGAGCTGCCAGCCTGGAGATGGATGCTGCCGTTGCTGCTGCCTCTGCCTCCGCCTCCGGAGAAGCCCACCGCTCCTGTTGGCTGTTAGCACTGACTTTGACTTCCTGACTGTCTCCTGGCTGCACCAGGACCTAGGGCTCCTGTGTCTCACCATGCCTGAGCTCCTTGCCACCATATGCTGGGCAGATGGAGCACAAGCACTTCTTCAAGGCACTGCACCCCTTTGGAAGAGATTGTCCTGCGAGCAGGAGCCAGGGCACTATCTGTATTCCTATAGTGACTATTTTTCTCTGTCGAGAGCCTCCCTTCTGTTGTAGACTGGACTCTGGCTGCCCCAGAAGCCAGGCCTTCATCTGGTTGGGAAAGGTGACAAGATTTGCCTCAGCCCTAAAAGCTGGAGACACAGATGTCCAGAGTGATTGGAGAATGTCCTGGGGGAATGAAGTTCCTTCCACAAACACAGCTCAGTTCTTAGCAACAAACTGTTTGTTTTTTACTTGCTCCACCTGCAGCCTGTGCTGACCTGGCCTCCTGCAGACAGATAGTCGGGCTACCTGGTGAGGCCTGGACAGAGCCAGTGAACCTAAGCTTTGGGTGGCCTTGTGTTTCTGGGGAATAGCTTTTTGCAGAAAGATTCTCCAGGACTACAGACAGTTATGTGTGACTTCTCTCTGCTGTGAAAACTCCCAGCATCTCTTTAGGGATTTTCCCTAAGGACCCACCACAAGGCACACCTCGGTCTTCTCGGCCCAGAGCCTAAAAACTGTTTTCACTGGGTTCCACCAGTCCCAGCAAAACCCTCATTGTATGTATTTTGCTAAGTTATTGGTGGTTTTGCTTACATCTCATGACTGATACAATACCAAAGTTCTGTAGCCTTCTCTTGCAGTGTTTGGATTTGCTTGAAACCGGGAAAACTCTTCCCATTAGGGTTGTTAATGCCAGACGGACACTGTTATAAATCTTTCTCTCCCGCCTCCACCTGTTTCTTCTCCCTTTCTCCTTCATGCTTGATCTGCAGCTCAGGAAGGTAAGTATACTTTCGCGGAGGCTTTGGGGTCAGAGTGTATGTTGTTTGGAGAAAGAGGCCAGTCAGGACTCTTGTGGGGCCCAGATGAGTTCTTCACCAGCCCGTCTGAACCCCTTGCTCCATAATCGGTCTTTTATCCTGGTTCTGAATGACCCTACAGGTCAGCTTGTTTGTTTGTTTGTTTTCTTTCGAGACAGAGTCTGTCTCTGTCACCCAGGCTGGAGTGCAGTGGTGCGATCTCAGCTCCCTGCAAACTCCGCCTCCCGGATTCAAGCGATTCTCCTGCCTCAGCCTCCCGAGTAGCTGGGATTACAGGTGCGTGCCACCGTGCCTGGCTAACTTTTGTACTTTTAGTAGAGATGGGGGTTTCACCATATTGGCCAGGCTGGTCTTGAACTCCTGACCTCAGGTGATCTGCCCACCTTGGCCTTCCAAAGTGCTGGAATTACAGGCTTGAGCCACTGCACCTGGCCCTTCGTGTTTTTCTTTAGGGCTCTTCCTACAGCCTTGAGAAGTAGATAAGCATCAGAGTATGGTACTATAGGAATCAGAAAAATTCAAAACAAATGTGGATTAAGTGTTTAGGCTCTATGTGACTCACAACCAGAAGCCTTAAGTCTGTGTGTGTCTGTGTCTCAGGACTGGGCCCACATTCTGGCTTTGTCCCTAACAGTGCTCTGGGACTTCAGGCAGTTCCTCATTTATAAAATGAGGGGGTCGGAGCAGGTGATCTCCATGTTTCTTCCCCTTCTGATACGTTTGCCTGTGGCATATTCTTTGTATGGTGAGTTTAATAAATTATGTTAATGTGTCTCTTTGACCTCCTGGTCTGGTTTGCTTTCACTTTTCAGGGAGGATGAAAGAACAAAATTTTAGTGCCTCTTGAAGATGGGCACCCTGTTATCCACATGTGGGAGTTGTGGTCCACACATCCCAAATGCCATGATAGGAGGACTCTGTGGCATTTATAGAGATATTAGGAGCAGCTCAGCTCCATAGTCCGAATCGTGATTGTTGGAGACAGCCCCTAACTTTAGCTTTGACCCTCTCTGGAGCAGTGGCCTTTGTCGGGTCCCTAAGCTTGGCCACATTGTGTCTCATTTGGAAAAGAGAAAGTGGTAGAGTCCTGTGGTTACGGAGGTAGACCAGCAGCACTCATCTACTGAGGTGGTTGAGTTAACTACACACCCTTTGCAGAAATGGAAAGCACTCTGGCAATGCTGACCGCAGCTGTTCAGGGGGGTTCGTTTCTGGCTGTCTCTGAGCATCATTCAATAAGTCCCATGATTTTTTTTTTCCTTTCTGCCAAGAAGGGAGTTGACTGCAGGGCCAAATGGGGACATAGCTGAATTTACGCAAATCTTCTCCGGCCCAAAGAAACCAGAAACACAACACACCCTCATTCCTGCCTTGTTTCCTTTCTAGCTCCCGTTTCTCTCCTTCAGTTGAAAGAGTGTACGTTTTTTTCTTTTCTTCCCCCTTCTGCTGCTCAGCCAGTTCACACCGCAGGTTTCAGATGCGTTGGAAACGTCTTTCCTTTCCAGACCTGGATTTGTCTTCTGACACCCGTGGCTCTCTTCTGTCTCTGGCAGTCTTGTTTGGCATGGGTAGATCTAGACTGTACTTGCTTTCAGAATATTAACAGGGTGGAAGCAGGGCGGGGTTGACCAAGGTGCCAAGAAGACTCACAGGGCTGGAAGAATACCGCAGTGAGTGTGCTGCCGTACACGAAAGGGAAGCTCCCCACCGGGCCTCCTGTGCTCCGTGGGAGGAACTGAGATTTGAGTTGCAGATAATGGAGTGGTCTGGAGGCATTCCAGGGACTTGATCCAGGGGTCTAAGAGAGTCCTTGGACAAAAATGTGCCTGTGGTGGATATTTCCTGGAGTTTAGTTACGCTACTGCCAAAGGGAATAGGGGCATGCCACGGAGAAGGGGCGGGGGGTCTTTGGGAAGGGAATGTCGTCAGGGAAAGATAGTTTGTATCTTGGCAATCTTGTCAATTAGAGATGGAGAATGGGGGACCCGCGGAGAATGAGATAGTGCTCAGGACCTGAGGAGGGGTGTGGTGAGTAAGGCGCTCCTGGCTTCAGTGGCCTGTTTATTGCCTACGCTTTGTCATTTTTAAGCCAGTTCCTCTGTCCTGCCTTAATATTTTGTGGAGGGAGGACAGAGTCTGATTCCCTGGGACCTCTGCCATGAAAGGCCTGTTTCTTTGAGCTGGGTGTTGAGAGCTGCTCAGACACGCAACCGTCATCAACAGCCTCCTATAAACCTGGAGCGTCAGCCCGACGTGGGAGAAGCAGCAGGAACCCCCTGCCCCCTGAACAACTGCCCGTGTCTTCCCCATCTTCGTCTGTTGCTTCCCCTGAACAGAAAAAAGTCTGGTGGTGACACAGCATTTCAACCAAACGGTGCATTGGAACTTTTTTCAAACTTAAGTTTCTAAGGCCAAGAATTGATTGGCTCATTTTCATCTCTATTTAAAAGTACCTTTCGCTATGAAATGTCCCACTAGGAAGTGTTTCCCCTTTGGAAAGGTGCTCTGACATGACATGAATTAAAGCAACTTAATTTGGCTGGGGGCGCGGTGGCTCACGCCTGTCATCCCAGCACTTTGGGAGGCCGAGGCGGGTTGATCACTTGAGGCCAGGAGTTTGAAACCAGTCTGGCCAACATTGCGAAACCCCATCTCTACTAAAAAATACGAAAATCAGCCGGGTGTGGTAGCAGCTGCCTGTAATCCCAGCTACTCAGGAGGCTGAGGCAGGAGAATCGCTTGAACCCCAGAGGCGGAGGTTGCAGTGAGCTGAGATTGTGCCACTGCGCTCCAGCCTGGCAACAGAGTGAGACTCCATCTGAAAAAAAAAAAAAAGCAACTTAATTTAACTGAGGAGAGTAATAACCTTTGGGTTGGGAAAGCAAGCAGCTTTCCCTCTTTAACCAGCTTTTCAATGTGTGTTGCTGTTTTCTGCAGGGCCTCTCATGATCCCCTGGGCTTCCTCACTCCTCAGTGCCAAGCATCACTGAGCTTGCACCTGATCTCCTTCAGGCTGTGACCCAACAAGTCTCTGCAGGCACTCCAGAGATTCGAACCAGGGGTCTAAGAGAGTCGGACAAAAATGCGCCAAAAAATTAGCCTAGGGCCCTTGACCTCTTTTTTCACACTTCAATTTAGGACGTCAGCTTTGCAAGAAATTGTTTCCTGTCTTCTCCAAATTATAAGCATGATGGCCTTGAAACCCCAAAGTTGGAGACCTAAATATTCTCTATGCCTTATTTCTTCAAGGAAAATCCATACCCAGGCTGAAGATAAAGATTTTTTTTTTTTTCGATAAAGATGTTTCTTAAAGGTAATTTCCAGCACAGCATGCTCTGTGGCAGTGAGACCGACTTTAAACACTAAAATGTGTGTATGTGGCCTTTCTGCTGGAATTTCTCTTCTCCTGGAGGCCCCTGGGACATAGAACTGAGGGTGGATAGTGGCAGGATAATTAATCTCCTAAAAGGTGTTGGTCACCAAGTCTTAGACCACAGACCTCAAGACAGCTGAGGGAAAGGAAGTCATTAGTACTCATGACTTCATCTGTCAATTCAGTGCTGATTACGCACCCAGTCCTTTCTCTCACTAGGATTTCAGGCCTGAACTTGTGTATGTCTGCAGGAGTTTTATGACCTTCTGTCTGTTTTGGTTTTATTTATTTATTTTTTTGAGACAGAGTCTCGCTCTGTCGCCAAGGCTGGAGTGCAGTGGCACAATCTCAGCTCACTGCAACTTCTGCCTCCTGGGTTCAAGCAATTTTCCTACCTCAGCCTCCCGAGTAGCTGGGATTACAGGCATGTGCCATCATGCCCAGCTAATTTTTGTATTTTTAGTAGAGACGGGGTTTCTCCATGTTGGCCAGACTGGTCTCGAACTCCTGACCTCAGGTGAGCTGCCCACCTCGGCCTCCCAAAGTGTTGGGATTACAGGTGTGAGCCACTGCGCCCGGCCCTGTATCTGTTTTACATCTGTCCAGATGTGCTTGTGTGTGAACTGGCCTGCTATGTACAATATATTTCTTACTATAGGAACTAATCTGAAGAACAATGGCTTAGAGGACAGAACTTTGTCCTTGGCTGTATTGTCATTTCAGGGTCGAGGTCCAAAATGAACTTCCTTCCAAACTGACCCCTGTCCCTTTGTCCCTTACATACAGTTTGTCAACAGGTCTTTGCATTTTCTCTGTTGAAATATCTCTTGGGCTGGGCGTGGTGGCTCATGCCCGTAATCCCAGCACTTTGGGAGGCCACGGCAGGCAGATCACCTGAGGTCAGGAGTTCCAGACCAGCCTGACCAACATAGTGAAACCCCATTTCTACTAAAAATACCAAAATTAGCTGGATGTGGTGGCAGGCACCTGTAATCCCAGCTACTCAGGGGAGGCTGAGGTAGGAGAATCGCTTGAACCCGGAAGGTAGAGGTTGCAGTGAGTTGAGATTGTAACACTGCATTCCAGCCGCCTGGGAGATAGTGTGACAATCCTCTCAAAAAAAAAAAAAAAAAAAAAGACTGTCTCTCAGAAGTGCCCCTTCCCGTCTCTTGAAGCCTAGATGACCACTGAAGCTAGTCCTTGCTGATCTCCACCTCTAGCCCCTTACCTGCCCCAAATCCACCCTCCCTACCACTGTCATTTGAATCTTCCCCAAATGCAGTGTTCTTTCTCAGTCAAGGATATTTAGCCAGGACAAAAGAAGGATGACAGCAGTTTCCAAAGAGATGAAGGTCCATTGCTTGGGAGGAGCAGCAGCAGCAGTTTTGCTCCAGAGGGCAGAATCTGGATGGCGTGTGGTAGTTGCAGGGAGACAGCTAAGAAACGAAAGAATGTGTTGACGATTAGAGCAGGGTGGACTGTCTTGGCAAGTAGCAAGTTTTCCTATACACACCAGCAATATCTCAATTAGAAAACAACATAAAATATAACAACAGATAGAAAATGCCTAGGCATAATCTTTTCTTTTTTTTTTTTTTAAATTTTTTTTTTTTTTAAGACGGGGTTTCACCATATTGATCAGGCTGGTCTTGAACTCCCGACCTCAGATGATCCGCCCGCCTTGGTCTCCAAAGTGCTTGGATTGCAGGCGTGAGCCACCACACCCGGCCTAAATCATCTTTGGCTGTGTGTTCTTGGTGTAATCTTTATTTGAAATGTCAGTCACCTATGTGAAGAAAATGACCAGATTTCGTGGAGAAAGATGGGAAAACAAGAAAATTAAAATTGTAAAGATGTCAATTCTTTATTTTTAGGCTTTGTGTAATTACAGTGAGTTACACTGTAATTCAGTGGAGTCTTTTTAGAACTGGATATAATTATTTTAAAATTCCATCTGGAAGAATAAATGGGAAAACGGCAAAGAAAATTTTGAAGGCAGAGCTAATTTGGGAAGATTATTAGCCTTGGCAAATAGCAAAACATTATATAGCTTATACATCAATTTAGGAGACTAGGCAGAAATAGACCCAATTATACAGGATAAGCATTTAAAAAGGATAAAAGAAGCATTGCAACTTAATGAGGAAAAAGGCATTTGAACAGTTGGTGAAAAATTTGGGAGAAAGAAGCTAAACAGCATACCTAAGTTCTAGATAAAGTAATAAAACATTATAAATTGTAGAAAAACTGGAAGAAAATACAATTGAATATAAAATCTGAAAGAAGATACTCTTAAAATGTTAGTATCGAAGGCCATGAAGGAAAATATTTTTAGTTCATAAAAATGCAAAATTTCTGAATTAAACTAACGGCCCCAAAAATGAGAAGTTATTAGTGACAAATGTAAATAGGCAACATGTTTATCGATCAGCTCAAACAAATTGATACAAATACTAAGGTTCTGTATAGATCAATGGTCAGGATAAGAATTAAAAATTAAAAAATCGTATTCTGTCCAGACACAGTGACTCATGCCTGTAATCCTAGCACTTTGGGAGGCTGAGGTGGGTGGATCACCTGAGGTCAGGAGTTCAAGACCAGCCTGGCCATCATGGTGAAACCCCATCTTAAAAAAAAAAAAAAAGAAATAAGAAAAAAACACAAGAAAATTAGCTGAGCATGATGGCACATGCCTGTAGTCCCAGCTAGTTGGAAGGCTGAGGCAGGAGAATCGCTTGAACCCAGGAGGCAGAGGTTGCAGCAAGCCAAGATCACACTACTGCACTCTAGCCTGAGCAGCCAAGCGAGACTGTCTCAAAAATGAATAAATAAATAATAAATAAATTCATATTATTTTTTATGCACATAAGCTCCTGCTGTTTGCAGACCACCATGTCTTTGACCAAGGATTCAGGTAGGAACACAGCAGTGAACAACAGAGGTTTGCTCTTGCCCTCAGACGATTTGTGTTAGGGAGGATAACATGGGGTACAAATCTGAGAAAATGTGACTGCAATTGGTTTAAACAACAAAGGACCAGTCTTACTGATGGAGGCGACAGAAAAGTCCAGACACTTCAGACTCAAGTGAGCCTGCACGGAGAAGCTTGAGGTCTCACCAAAGATCCAGTTTCTTTTCATTTCTTCTCTTTGCAGAAGACGTTTGTTGCAGTGCTTATTATAATCGTATAAAAGGGGAAACAACACGTGTCCAACAATAGAGAAACGGGTAAGTAAATGAGGATGCAGTCACCCTGGGATATTATGCATTCACTACAAATGGCTGTTATGAAGGGTGTCGCATCAGGGAGCAGTGCTTAGAATATTAAGTGAAGAAAGTAGGACACAAAATTGTATGGACGTTTATTACAGCTTTGCAAAACAAAATGCTTCTGGAAGGGCTAGAAATAAATACACCTAAATGCTAATCATGTTAGCGGGGTGGGTTTTGCCTTTTTTTTTTCCCTGTTACCTTTATTCTTTTATCATCTAAAATTTCTAGAGTGTTTTATTCTCTCTCCAGCTAGGCAGTGTTCTCGCTGCCTTCTGCACATACTGGGATCATTCCTGCCTTTGTAGAATTACGGCTGTTATTTCTTCTACCGGCAATGCCTTTCTCTTTTGACCTACTAATCCATTAAATATTTAGTGATAATTGAATCCAGGGTATCGTGTAGCTCATGGAAGATAACTTACTTGAAAACACTTTGTAAAGTGCTTTACAGATGTTATTGTTAGGTCGAAAAAGAGGAGTAGGAGGAGCAAGAAAGAATCTATTATTTGCATGATAATGAGCCAGGTACTATAGGGGATGTGAGGATGGAAAATATGGAACAGGGTGTAGCCTTCCAGAAGTTTACACTCTCATCAGATGGATGGGAGAAAAACAGCAGCATGTGAAATAGGTGAAATAGTCATGGAACATGTGAAATGCTAACATGAGAGAAGGGTGGGAGGTTGTGGAGCCAGAACTAGGCTCTGAAGGATCTGGGCAGGCAGACTGGCAGGAAGAAAGCTTGAGTTGGAAGTGAATGTGGCATATGTGGGGGATGGTGAGCCCAACTGAAGAGACCTTTGGGAAAATGGCAAGAGGAAGGCGAGGGGAGACACGTGGAGTGGGCCTTCTGGGGAGAGTCTAGACTCTACATTTTTTTTTTTTTGAGACGGAGTCTCACACTGTGGCTGGGGCTGGAGCGCAGTGGCATGATCTCAGCTCACTACAGCCTCCGCCTCCCAGGTTCAAGCGATTCTTCCTGCCTCAGCCTCCCAAGTAGCTGGGATTACAGGCGCCCGCCACCACCCCTGGCTAATTTTTTTTGTGTATTTTTAATAGAGACGGGGTTTCACTGTGTTGGCCAGGCTGGTCTCAAACTCCTGACCTCATGATCCGCCCACCTTGGCCTCCCAAAGTGCTGGGATTACAGGGGAGAGCTACTTTGCCTGGCCTCTAATCTTTATTATTATTTTTATTTTTATTTTATTTTTTTAGTAGAGACAGGGTTTCACCGTGTTAGCCAGGATGGTCTCCATCTCCTGACGTTGTGATCTGCCCATCTCAGCCTCCCAAAGTGCTGGGATTCCAGGCTTGAGCCATCACACCTGGCCTATTTTATTTGATTTTTTTTTAGACAGAGTCTTGCTCTGTCGCCCAGGCTGGAGTGCAGCGGTGTGATCTCAGCTCACTGCAACCTCTGCCTCCCAGGTTCAAGCAATTCTCCTGTCTCAGCCTCCCAAGTAGCTGGAATTACAGGCGCGCACCACCACGCCTGGCTAATTTTTGTGTTTTTAGTACAGATAGGGTTTCACCATCTTGGCCAGGCTGATCTCGAACTCCTGACCTTGTGATTTGCCCCCCCTCAGCTTTCCAAAGTGCTGGAATTATAGGCGGTGTTAGCCACCACACCCAGCCTGGACCCTAATCTTCAAAGTGAAAGGTCTCCATTAGAGGTTTTTTGTTGTTGTTCTGTTTTTTATTTAAACTAGTATGTAGGTTTTAGCAAGGCAGGGATTTTTCTTGCCTGTCTTGTTCAACACTGAAATCCCAGTAGCTAGAAGAGTGGTGCCTGGCACACAGTAGATGCACAATAACTATCAGTTGAAGAGAAGTTGGAATGAATGAATTACCAGAGTGACATGATAAAATAAGAAAGCTCATCCCAAAGAGGCAGAGAGCATGAATTAAAAAGGTAAAGGCTGGCAGCAAAGAAACAAGTAATAGATGTTAGGGCACCTCCAGGCATGAAGCGATGAGGGGATAATGGCCACTGGACTGGAAAGAAAGGGATTGGTGGTGAGAGTCACTGGGAAACAACTGGTAGACCTTGGTGACTGACCAACTGGATGTAGAGACAAAGGAGAGAAAATAATCAAAGATAACATCAAAGAAAATTCCTCATTCTTCAAGACTTAGCCTGTGTTCTCTTTGATGAAGCCTTCCCAGGATTCTCAAGCCTGTGCTGTGTTCCTTTTCTGCTCAACACAGATAATCTGTATTATCCTGTTGTAGGATATCATAATGTACTGTCTTGCATTATAACTCAGACTTTGCATGTGTTTGTTTCTCCTGAGAGATTGCAAGCTTTTAAAGGTCAGGGATATCTCTAATTCCACAGTGCCCAGCCCTAATAGTGCCACAAAGTAGATGGTTAATAAGTACTCACTGATTCAGAACAAGTTTGTCCAATCACGCTGTCCTGGGTCATGTCCTGGGCTCAGGACAGCTTTGAATGTGGCCCAACACAAATTCGTAAACTTTCTTAAAACATTGAGATTCTTTTGCAGTTTTTTTTTTAAGCTCATCATCTATCATTAGTGTTAGTGTATTTTATGTGTAGCCCAAGACAATTCTTCTTCCAATGTGGCCCAGGAAAGCCAAAAGGTTGAACACCCCTGATTTAGAATAAATCTGTATTTTTTTCCCATCATAAAGAGGCACTTTGTTTTGGTTTTTTGTTTTTCATTTTTAATTGTTTTCATTTTCTTTATATATATATATATATATATATATTTTTTTTTAAGATGGGGTTTCTCCATGTTGGTCAGGCTGGTCTTGAACTCCCGACTTCAGGTGATCTGCCCAACTTGGCCTCCCAAAGTGCTGGGATTACAGGCATGAGCCACCGCGCCCGGCTTCATTTTCTTTCTTAGTTGTTCCTAGGGAATGAGGAAGGGACATATTCTGGTGCCAATATCCTCCTTATGGAAGAGTCAAATACCAGCTATTGTCATTGCCATCAGTAATAAATAATCTAATTCATTCATTCATTCACTTGTTCTTGTATTCAGTCATTCAACAATAGGGGAATAGTGTAGCGTAGAGTTTAAGGAGTTAGCATGGGCTTTGGATCTTGCTCATAATCTTAGATATGTTACTTATTGGCCATGCTTGTTTGGAAAAGTTATTTAAGTTCTCTAAGTCTTAATTTTCTCATCTATAAAACCAAAATAATAATGCCTATCTAATAAGAACATTTACCAAGTGCTTACAGGCACTGTCATTTAATCCCCATTTTACAGTTGAGGGAATTGAGACACAGTATGTCACTTGTTCAAGGAGGCACAGGTAAAAAGTGTCGAACCAGTTCTAGGTCACAGGTGATCCGATCCTAGAGCCCTTGTGCTAAGTGTCATGCTTGACAATCTCATGGGTGTGGCAGTGGCCAGCACAAAGCCATATGAGGGGATCCTATGTGGCACATTTGGCACACAGCACAGGCTAAATATGTTAATAATTTTTGGTCGGGCGTGGTGGCTCACGCCTGTAATCCCAGCACTTTGGGAGGCTGAGGTGGGCATATTACCTGAGGTCAGGAGTTCAAGACCAGTCTGGCCAACATGGTGAAACCCCATCTCTACTAAAAATACAAAAATTAGCTGGGTGTGGTGGCATGCACCTGTAATCCCAGCTACTTAGGAGGCTGAGGCAGGAGAATAACTTGAACCTGGGAGGTGGAAGTTGCAGTGAGCCAAGATCACGCCACCATACTCCAGCCTGGGCAACAAGAGCAGAACTCCATCTCAAAAAAAATAATAAACAAAAAATAATAAATATTTTTTAGCATTCAATGTCAGAGAAGATATAGGCCATGGCTTTGAGGAAAAGATACACAGACTCAGACTCTGCCCTCAAGTTGCCACCAGTTGAGTAGTGCCACCAGACACTTGTGTAAACCAAAAATAAAATTCTAAGCCCCCCGCCACCAACTATCTGAATGGATCCCTCCTCTCAGCCAAGGGCACTCCAGTTAACCTGAAAAACTGGTTCTGGTCCTGATGGGAAGCAAGAGCCAAACATGCCTCACCATACCCTCATCCCTTTTGGAATTACTGATGAAAAAGACTCTTTAAGTCTGATAAGAAACATTTATAATCTATTCTCTCTGAAGCCTATACCTGGAGGCTTCATCTGTGTAATAGAAGCTTGGTCTTCACAATCCCTTATCTTGACTCAGATATTTCTTTCTATTGATTCCAGGTCTTTTTAAAAAAATTTTTTGAGACAGTCTTGCTCTGTTGCCCAGGCTGGAGTGCAGTGGCACGATCTCAGCTTACTGCAGCCTCCGCCTTCATGGTTCAAGCAATTCTCCCACTTCAGCCTCCCAAGTATCTGGGATTACAGGCACCTGCCACTGTGCCTGGCTAATTTTTGCATTTTTAGTAGAGATGAGGTTTCACCATGTTAGCCAGACTGGTCTCGAATTCCTTACCTCAGGTGACCTACCTGCCTTGACTCCCCAAAGTGCAGGGATTACAGGCGTGAGCCACTGTGCCTGGCTGATTCCAAGTCTTTATACAAGAACTTAATTCTTTCAACCAATTCCCAATCAGAAAATCTTTGAATCTACATATGACCTGGAAGGTCCCCTAACCCCCTTTCACTTGTCCCACCTTTCCAGAATAAACCAATATACATCCTTACGTGTACTGACTGATGCCTTGTGTCTCCCTAAAATGTATAAAACCAAGTTGTGGCCCTGCCATCTTGGGCACATGTCTCACGGGCCATTGGTCCCTCATATTTGACTCAGAATAAATCTCTTCAAATATTTTATAGTTTGACTCTCTTCATCAACGCTTATATGCCAAGAGGCAAACAATCATAAACTATCGCTGCTAAAAGAAACTTAGAAAGCATCTGACCCAATTCCCTCATTTGACAGATGAGGAAACTGAGGCCCAATAGTGGAGGTGGGAGAGTGAATCAGTTTAGGTGGAAATTTGGACAAAAATCTAGATCTACACTGGAGTGCAGCGTCCTTGACCTAAGGGAAGTGTTCAAAAAACGGCAGAGAGATGGTCCCTATCCGAGGCCTGTGTGCACTTAGAAAGTAGCTTCCTGGGGAAGCAGAAGCAGGTTGAGGAGGGGCCGGGCCAGGGGAGCGGCTGATGGGGGGAGCTCAGCCTTCAGCCAGACCCTCTGGGCTCCCCTGGGCTCACTTAGCTCACTAGAGTACACAACTCTTTTGCATCTTGTGTATTTCTAAGTTTCCAATGGTGACTTCCTCTCCCTTCCCTGTCTTTTAATAAGGGTGTGGGGAAGTGGGGAGGTTCTCTTCCTGTCTACTTCTCTAAGGACTGTTGCAGGTCCTTAGCTGAAAGACCGAATCTCTCTGATCATAGGGCTCTTTTTAAACAAAACAAAACGAGAAACCAGAAGTAGGGGATGGACTAAGGTCCCTTTTAGCTCTAAAATTCCATGGGTCTTCAGAGGGGAAGACAATGCTTTCAGAGCATGTTTAGCTGGTGAACCTGAAAACAAGAGGATTTTTTTTTCTTCATTTGCAAAGTGGAGGTACTCCTGCGCGTCCAGGATGCAGCCACTAGAGGGCAGCATATCTTCGAGCACCTGGGCAGGTGGCCGCCGCGGGGCCCCGCAGGAAGACAAACAAGCTGTCTCCTCAGACCTGCCTGAGTCTCTGTAGTTTTCATGTTGTAAATCCCAAACTCAGTTCTTTAGCAAAGGGCAGCCAGCCAAGTTAGGGTAAGATGAGGGAGCAATTTTGCAAGTTAGTTCTAGCACCAGAAGGATTAAAAAAAAGGCCTAAGAAGATATTGGATTCTAGGAAAGCAAATATTTTATGAAAAATTGAAAATGTGTCCCTGTCCTAGTTTAGTCTGCCTTACGGCTCACATCATCTGGCAGAGTTTTGAGAAGAACTGGGAGCATTTTAGGCCAGCCCGGTGGCTCACGCCTGTAATCCCAGCACTTTGGGAGGCCGAGGTGGGCAGATCACTTGAGGTCAGGAGTTCAAGACCAGCCTGGGCAACATGACAAAACCCTGTCTCTACTGTAAATAGAAAAAAATTAGCTGGGCGTGGTGTTGCGTGCCTGTAGTCCCAGCGACTTGGGGGGCTGAGGTGGGAGGATCAGTTGAGCCCAGGAGGTCGAGGCTGCAGTGAGCTGAGATCGTGCCACAGCACTACAGCCTGAGTGACAAAGTGAGACCCTGTCTCAAAACAAACAACCGGGAGCATTTTAAGGCTGATAAAATTTTTGGTAGACTGAAAGGTGATTGAAAAAACCTTATTTATAAAGCTCATGTGTTAGACCAGATTTTCCTAGAGTTCCTTAAGAAGTTTCAGTTAGTTTTGCTCACGTTTATTTATTTATTTTTGAGACACAGTCTCGCTCTGTCGCCCAGGCTGGAGTGCAGTGGTGTGATCTTGGCTCGCTACAACCTCTGCCTCCCAGGTTCAAGCGATTCTCCTGCCTCAGCCTCCTGAGTAGCTAGGATTACAGGTGCGTGCCACCATACCCGGCTAATTTTTGTATTTTTGTAGAGACAAGATTTCACCATGTTGATCAGGCTGGTCTTGAACTCCTGACCTCAGGTGATCCGCCCACCTCAGCCTCCCAAAGTATAGGGATTACAGGTGTGAGCCACTGCACCCAGCCTGCTCATGTTTAATAAGCCCTTACTCAGGAAGAATTGGTTCTGGAAGTTTCCAGAAAGTACACCAAACCACACACTCATTTTTTTTTTTCTGGAGAGGATGAAATAACCAGAATTATTACATATCCACTGAATAAAAGAGCACCATCCTGGGTACAGTAAGGGAATTAAAGGAAGGACAGGCTGGGCTTGGTGGCTCACACCTGCAATCCCAGCACTTTTGGAGGCTGAGGCAGGCAGATCACTTGAGGTCAGGAGTTCAAGACCAGCCTAGCCAAAATGACGAAACCTCGTCTCTACTAAAAACACAAAAATTAGCCGGGTATGGTGGTACATGCCTGTAACTCCAGGTACTCGGGAGGCTGACGCAGGAAAATCGCTTGAACGTCAGAGGCAGAGTTTGCAGTGAGCTGAGATGGCGCCACTGCACTCCAGCCTGAGCGACAGAGGAGACTCTGTCTCAAAAAAAAAAAAAAGGGAGGGGGAAGGACAAGAAGTTCAGTGAGAGTGGCAAGGGGGGCTGGGTGCTGGCATGGCTCATCCTACCTACCATGATGAAGTTGGGTGGCCCCTTTACCTCTCTGAGCCCTGGTTCCCTCCTCTGTCGAATAGCAGTTTCTTCAGAGCGCTAATCAGCAATAATCACATTTCAAATCAACATAGCTTCCCAAAAGATTCCAGATGAACTGTCCAATGGCCTTTCCAAAGATAAAAGGCCTGGATCCCTTGAGAAGGAAGTTCTCACTAGTAGATTATAATCTCACAGAAGACCTAGAACACTCATGGAATAAAGACTTAAGGATATCATCTTTATCTAGAAAAATAACGTTGCTTACTCAGTAGCAATAGGGCTAGAACTTGTTTTTGCCTTCTTTCTCCCTGGGCCACGGACGGGTGATGGTTGGGATTAAGCTGGCCGCGGCTTTACTCGTCCCACCTCATTTCTGGACTCTGCTACCTTGCCAGTTGTTTCTGAGACGCGCCATGTCTTCCACCTCTCTGCCTTTGGATGTGTGGTTCCTTCTGCCTGAAATTCTTTTCCCTGCCTTATCCTTCTGAGAAGCTCCTAGTCATCCTTCAAAACCCCACTCAAATGACATCTGTTTGGTGAAGTCTCCTCTGACTCCCCAGAGAATTCCAAGGCAGAGTTAATGATCCCTCACCAGGGCTTCCACAGCAGCTGGCACGAAACTCATCACCGTGTACAGGACGTGTTTGTTTTCATGTCTGCCCCACCTCCACGCCTGAGAATCCCTAAGGGAAGGGGTTGATTATTCATCTTCGGTCTGCAGCCCTGGCTCAGTGCCTGGCAGGTAGTAGGGACTCAGTCCTTGCTGGCAGACCTGAAGCAAGTTCTCCTTTCTGTAACCAGCAGAGTGTTTTTCCAGGTGGCTGACCAGGATCACTGAACAAAAGATGATCACTCCCTGAGGCAGCCCTGGGGCAGTTGCCTGGCATCCGGAGCTCAATGCAGAGTACTGAATGCTAACATTTAATGATTGTGCACTGGAGGGCACACATCATTCAAAACTGGATGGAGGCTGTTTAGAATCTATTTTAATTCCAGAAGATGACATGTAAGGAGAAATTTTCTAATAGTGTGATGAAGCTCTGAGACATTTAACTCACGTTAAGTAGGTGGTGGGTGTTGCACATTAAAGGTCTTTTCTTGTTTTGAGACAGAGCTTCGCTCTTGTTGCCCAGGCTGGAGTGCAGTGGTGCGATCTTGGCTCACCGCAGCCTCTGTCTCTTGGGTTCAAGTGATTCTCCTGCCTCAGCCTCTTGAGTAGGTGGGATTACAGGCATGTGCCACCACACTGGGCAATTTTGTATTTTCAGTAGAGACAGGGTTTCTCTATGTTGGTCAGGCTGGTCTCGAACTCCCAACCTCAGGTGATCCGCCTGCCTCAGCCTCCCAAAGTGCTGGGATTACAGGTATGAGCCACTGCGTCCGGCTGAAAGTCTTTATAATCTCTGGTTTTTTCAGAAAAGACTGTCTGGAGTGAGTAGCTGAAATGTGAATAGATTACCTCTGATTTTAAGGTTATATAATGGGATTGGTTACGTCTCTTGCTCACTCTGGGCATTGGACATGGTATGGGGCTTTGGTAGCTTCAGGCGGAATGACTTGGCCCTCCATGAATGGGTGTTGAGGTTGGACACACGGCTGCCACTTCTCTGCACAGCTCCTCACAGCTTTGCCTCATCTGCAAACATCGGAGGGATCAGTACCTATAAGTACGTATGTGTTGTCAGTAAATAGACTTTTCCAGAGCTGCAGTATCGGCTGGTGCTCTACGCCTGTGCTTCTCTCTGACTTTGACCATTCCTCTCTGTCGCCTGGTCTCAAAGGCTCTTGGCGTGGATACGGGGAGAGTCAGCTGTATTTAAAGAGGACACATGACAAAAGAGGAAAGGTGAGGTCACCTTCAAGGGGAAAGGTAAGTGGGTGTGGTGGTTGATTCCAGTCTGTGCTGGAACTCCCTTGCAAGGTGTTTTTTGGGGGTGGAATTTTTTGACTTGTACTGTAGTCAAAACAACCATGGGTCTGAGGAAAGAGGAGAGGATGGCACATGACTGGGACAGAAGTGATTGCTGAGGCTGGGAAATGGCTGTCACTCACATATTAAAATGGCCCAAAAGTTCAACATTAGGGTTATTAGTGAAAATTTGTTTCAAGTTTAGCACAATTTCCTTGCTCTGTGTCTTAAATAGCCTCACCATTGTATTAAACATTTTTTATCGTGGAAAAACATACATAACATAAAATTTACTATTTTAGCCTTTTTTTTTTTTTTTTTTTTTTGAGACAGCATTTTTGCTCTTGTTGCCCAGGCTAGAGTGCAGTGGCTCAATCTCAGCTCACCACAACTTCCGCCTCCCAGATTCAAGTGATTCTCCTGCCTCAGCCTCCTGAGTAGCTGAGATTACTACCAACGTGCGCCACCATGCCTGGCTAATTTTTGTATTTTTTTTTTGTATTTTTCTCCATGTTGGTCAGGCTGGTCTCGAACTCCTGAACTCAGGTGATCTGCCTGCCTCAGCCTCCCAAACTGCTGGGATTACAGGTGTGAGCCACCATGTGCAGCCTATTTTAGTGACTTTTAAGCATACAGTTCTGTGACATTAAGTACATTCACATTGTTGTGCAACCATCACCACTATCCATTTCCAGAACTTTCTCATCTCCCCAACTGAAACTCTGAGCCCCTTAAATAATAACTCTCCATTGCCCACTCCTCCTTCCCCTGGCAGCAACCATTCTACTTTCTGTCTGTACAAATTTGGCTATTCTATGAACTTTGTATAAAAGGAATCATACAGTATTTCAATATTTGTTCTTCCGTGACTTATTTCATTTAGTATAATGTCTTCAAGGTTCATCCACATTGTAGCCTGTGTCTCACTGTTTTTTTTTTTTGTTTGTTTGTTTTTTCTCTCTGTCACCCAGGCTGAAGTGCAGTGGTGTGATCTTGGGTCACTGCAACCACCGTCTCCCAGGTTCAAGTGATTCTCCCGCCTCAGCCTCCAGAGTAATTGGGAATTACAGGCACCTGACATTATGTCCAGCTAATTTTTATATTTCTGTGAGAAAGTTCACCATGTTGATGAGGCTGATCTTGAAATTCTGACCTCAGGTGATCCACCTGCCTCGGCCACCCAAAGTGCTGGGATTACAAGCATGAGCCATCGTGCCCAGCCTGTCTCACTGTTTTTTAATTAAACAATTTTTGATAAGTATGTCCTGCAAAATCTTATTTCATGAACTGTCTCCATCTTTAGTTTTATAGTTGGAGAGACCAAACTGAAGAGAAGTGCATTGAACACCATTGTCTGCTTGTCCAAATCCATCCTCCCCGGCCCTCCTTGCTCCCATCCTTCTTGACCCCTGGTTCTGTTTTGGTACTTACTGGCAAACTCCCTCCTCACACTGGAACAGGTCTGCTCTTAGACCCAGGAGTAAGTCTTGATTAGTTTAAGCCAATCATGGTATTTTGGTTTCTTTGCCAATGACTGGTTTCGAGGATTATCATGTGATATACTTTTGTCTCATGAGACATGAGAGAAAGCTGATGCAAGGCTACTGGAAAGGGTTTCTTGCTTTTCCAATAGACAAGGTGAAATTTCCTATTCTCTGCTTCTCAATATTGTGGACACGTGTGTTGGTGATGCGTGGAGTTCAGCAGCCATCTTGCCACCACCATGAGAGGACTTGGCCAAATGGCCCAAATGATACACCAAAGATGGCAGAGGGGAGAAATGAAAAGGAATCTGGATCTTCTCTGTGAATGAGTCACTAAATTAACCAACTCTAGGGGTGGGCATAGTGGCTCACACTTGTAATCCCAGCACTTTGGGAGGCCAAAGCAGGTGGATTGCTTGTGTCCAGGTGTTCAAGACCAGTCTCTGCAACATAGCGAAACCACGGTCTCTACAAAAAATACAAAATTAGTGGGACATGGTGGTATGTGCCTGTGATTCCAGCTACTGGGGAGGCTGAGGTGGGAGGATCACTTGAGCTCAGGAGGTCAAGGATGCAAGCCGAGATCGCACCACTCCACTCCAGCCTGGGCGACAGAGAGAAACCCTGTCTCTCTGTCTCAGCGAGACAAAATAAATAAATAAATAACCAACTCTGGAACTCTCCACTTTTAATCTTGACACTTATGTGGGGTCAAAAATTTATTTATTATTTAAACTTTTGAATATTCTGTACTTGTAGCCAAAAGCATTCTAATGACTTACTAAAGATGAAAGCTAAACGGGAACCAAAGTAGAGGATCGAGACTCACACAGTTTTCCGTTGGATGATGCTAACAATGCAGAAACCTCATTGGTCTATTTGTCATGAGATCTCCTGATTTATTGTATTATTTCTGTAGTGTTGGTCCTGGGAGGTAATTTCTAGGAAAAGGGACCTTTGGAAAATTGAGTTCGATTTTGAGAAAAAAATGGGGAAGCACTGGAAAAGATGGAGAGAGACATAGTTAATAGAGTGACAATTGCTTGGGTAGTTGCTGCTGGAAGGATGGAGACAAATGATAATGATATTTGGGAGTGGTTCTTTGAAGCATGACAGTCAGATGCAGTGAGAGGGCCTGACAGAAAAAAAAATCCAGCCTGTGTGGTGTGAGAGCCAGGGAGCTTTTCTTTCCAGTGGGAAACCCAGCCAACCTCAGAGGGGTAATGTTATGGCAAAGTGGAAGACAGGGACATGATATGAAGATGACCAGGGAAAGGGAACACCACAGCTACAGAATGCTGACAGAGAGCCAATGGAATGACAACTACATGCTAAGCTGACATCAATTCTCCCTCCAGTTAAACCTGTGCTGATTGTACTAGCTGTTCGTTTTTTTTTGTAGGGGGATGGAGTCTTGCTCTTGTTGTCCAGGCTGGAGTGCAATGGCATGATTTCGGCTCACTGCAACCTCCGCCTCCCAGGTTCAAGCGATTCTCCTGCCTCAGCCTTCTGAGTACCTGGGATTACAGGCGTGTACCACCACACTCAGCTAATTTTGTATTTTCAGTAGAGATGGAGTTTCTCCATGTTGGTCAGGCTGGTCTCGAACTCTCGACCTCAGGTGATCTGCCTGCCTCTGCCTCCCAAAGTGCTGGGATTACAGGTGTTGCACTAGCTGTTCTTTAGAATCTACCCAGCAAGCTTTCTTCTTAGACACATGACCTGGGTATGGGATCCAGGTTTGGATAATCATAGTTCTTCTGGCAACTTTATTTATTTATTTATTTAAAGGCAGTGTCTCGTCCAGGTGCAGTGGCTCTCGCCTGTAGTCCCAGCACTTTGGGAAGCTGAGGCGGGCAGATCACTTGAGGTTAAGAGTTCGAGACCAGCCTGGCCAACATGGTGAAACCCTGTCTCTACTAAAAATACAAAAATTAACTGGGCATCATGGCACGCGCCTATAATTCCAGCTACTTGGGAGGCTGAGGCAGGAAAATCACTTGAATCTGGGATGCAGAGGTTGCAGTGAGCCAAGATCACACCACTGCACTCCAGCCTGGGTGACAGAGCGAGACTACATCTCAAAAAAATAAAAAATAAAATAAAGACAGAGTTTTGTTGTGTCACCCTGGCTGGAGTGCATTGGTGGGATCATAGCTCACTGCAGCCTCCACCTCCTAGCCTCAAGGGATCCTCCCATCTCAGCCTTCTGAGTAGCTAAGACTACAGGCATGTGCCGCTATGCCTGGCTAATTTTAAAACTGTTTTGTAGAGACGGGGTCTTGCTATGTTTCCCAGGCTGGTCTTAAACTCCTAGGCTCAATAAATCCTCCTGAAACAGAATCCAAAGTGCTGGGATTACAGGTATGAGCCACCACACCTGGCTGTGTGGTTTGTTACGTAGCTACAATTAACTGGAATACTCAATGTCCTCCTTAGCTATGTGAGCCAATACGTATTCTTCTTTGCTTAAGTTAGTTTGAATTGAGTTCTTGTCACTTGCAGAATTACTTGGAAGGAATCTTGACTAATAAATTCGCTAGTCTCTAGGCATTATTCAGTCTTTGTGAATCAGTTACTCGGTTTGCCAAAAAAGTAATTTTTCATGTGGTGTTCAGGGAAAAAGTATAGAAAGGAGTGAAGAGGAAAGAAGAGAGAATTAGGTCACGGGCCTAAAGCAAGGACCCCTTTTTGTTCTTTCTCTTTAACCCGTGAACCCATGGATAATGGATGCCTCATTGCCTTCTTCTTCTTCTATTTTTTTTTTTAGAGGTCTCCCTCAGGCTGAAACACAGTGGCACAATAATAGCTCCCTGTAACCTCCACCTCCTGGGCTCAAGTGATCCTTCCACCTCAGCTTTTGAGCTGGGACTATAGGTATGCACCACCACACCCAGCTAACTTTTAAAATTTTGTGGCAAGATGCAATCTTGCTATGTTGCCCAGACTGGTCTTGAACTCAAGTGATCCTCCCCGTCTTGGCCCCACAAAGTGCTGGGATTACAGGCGTGAGCCACTGTGTCCAGCTCAGTGCCTCTTTTAAACTATTTTATTTTTCTTCTTAGGGTTGAGCTCTGGCCACTGATCTGCCGAGTGACCTTTGATGAATTACTATTCCTTGCTGGATATGTTTCTTTTTGTGAAGTCTGATGGTAGAGGGAGCTATTTCTTTTTTCCTTTTTTTTTTTTTGAGACAGAGTCTTGCTCTGTCACCAGGCTGGAGTGCAGTGGCGCAATCTCGGCTCACTGCAACCTCCGCCTCCTGGGTTCAAGGGATTCTTCCACCTCAGTCTCCGGAGTAGCTGGGTCCACAGGCGCGTGCCACCATGCCCGGCTAATTTTTGTATTTTTAGTAGAGACAGGGTTTCACCATGTTGGCCAGGATGGTCTCGATCTCTTGACCTCGTGATCCGCCCGCCATGGCCTCCCAAAGTGCTGGGATTACAGGTGTGAGCCACCGTGCCCGGCGGGAGCTATTTCTTTATCAGAAAAAATAAGCAAATGGGGCTAGATGTGATATTATTAGAATTATAGATAAAAGCGGCTGGGTGCAGTAGCTCATGCCTGTAGTCCCACTTTGGGAGGCGGAGATGTGCAAATCATTTGAGGTCCAGAGTTTGAGATCAGCCTGGCCAACACAGTGAAACCCTGTCTCTACTAAAAATGCAAAAATGAGTCTGGCATGGTGGTATGCACCCGTAATCCCAGCAATTTGAGAGGCTGAGGCAGGAGATTGGCTTGAACCCAGGAGGTGGAGGTTGCAGTAAGCCAAGATTGCACCACCACTGCACTCCAGCCTGGGTGACAGAGTGAGACTCTGTCACACACACACACAAACACACACAGGCACACACACAAGGTGATGTGCTAAGCATTTGGCTAGGTGTTTTCTACATATCCTTGATTTGCTTCCCACCATGGCCCTTTTGGCCACGTTTTCATCCTTTTCTGGACTGATGTTCTAAAAACACTTGTTCAGCTCCTTCTCTGTGCTTCGCATTCTCATACAGTGCCAGGGCACAAGCCATGTATGACCAGTTCCTTGTTTTCAAGAAGCTTATGTTCAGATTGGAAAAGTAAAGTTAAACGAGTTAAATTAGACATGAAATTGTTATGGTCTAAACTGCACTCCAGCCTGGGTGACAGAGTGAGACTCTGTTTCTTTCTTTTTTTTGAGACGGAGTCTCACTCTGTCACCCAGGCTGGAGTGCAATGGTGAGGTCTCAGCTTACTGCAACCTCTGCCTCCTGGGTTCAAGTGATTCTCCTGCCTCAGCCTCCCAAGTGGCTAGGATTACAGGTGTGTGCCACCACACCTGGCTAATTTTTGTATTTTTAGTAGAGATGGGGTTTTACCATGTTGGCCATGCTGGTCTTGAACTCCTGACCTCAAGTGATCTGCCTGCATCAGCCTCCCAAAGTGTTGGGATTACAGGCATGAGCCACTATGCCCGGTGACTCTGTTTCTTAAAAAAAAAGAAAAAAATTAAACAAACAGAGTGGTACTGGCCTAAATGCGATAAGAGTTACATTGAATTACCCATTGCTGTGTAACATAGTACCACAGACTTAGCAGCTTAAAGCAACAAGTGTATACTATCTCACAGTTTCTACTGGTGTTAGGAGTCTGGGCTGGGCTTAACTGGGTCCTGGGCTGATGGCATCACAAGACTGCAATCAAGGTGCCAGCTAGGCTGTGTTTCTTTGTGGAGCCTGGGATCCTCTTCCAAGTTCATGTGGTTGCTGGCAGGATTTCGTGAGGGTGTAGGACCAAGGACCCCATTTTCTTGCTGTCATCCAGGAGCTACACTCAGCACCTAGAGAGGACCCTGCTGTCCCTGGCTGTGTGGCCCTCTCCACAGGCAGTTCACAAAGTGGCCGCTTGCTTCCTCAAGGCTGGCACGAGTCTCCTGCTCTAGTCTGGTAAGAAGTGTTATATAATGTCATCTAATCCTGGGAATGGCACATCCTCACCTTTGGCATATTCTATTGCCTAGAAGCAAGTCACAGGTTCTACCCACACTGGAGAGGAGGGGATTACACAAGAGCATGACTCACTGAGGGGCTCACCTGAAGGTGTATTTGCCGCAGGAATTTAGAGAAGAGAGAAGTCAGAGTGATCTGGAGTCCCCGGGGGAGGCTTTACGGAAGGACTTCAGCCAGGTCTTAAAGGACGAGTAGAATTTATTTCAGCAAAGGGAAATAGAAGAGGCAGAACATTTAGGACCAAAGAACTCCATGAGCGCAAGTATGGAGGAGGGGTTCTCACCTAAGTAATTCCTACACAAAAAGGTAACAGAAACCTTACGACTTTGCAGATCACAAGGGGTAGGAGGAACTTCTTCTTATTTAAAAAAGGAAGCCGGGTAGAGGAAGGAGAATGTCCTGGCTTGGTGTCAGAAAATTTGGGTTCAAGGTTCAGGTCCGGCATTAACTAGCAGTGTGACTGGGACCTGCTGGTTATCTGAGTCTAGCTTCTTGTGACTACTTTGATTGACTTTGTTATCGTGGGAATAAATCAAGCTCTTGGATGCGAAGTGCCCTGTAACGGCCCAGGTCCTGTTTCTGAAAGCAGCATCATTGACTCCCACTCTCTCTGGGTCACCCGGGCCCCTGGCTCCTCTTTCACTGGCTCCTCTCCCTCTTTGAGTCTCCTAAATGGAGTGGCGATGGGAGGAGATTCTCCCAGTTCTGGCCTTGGCATTCCTCTCATCTCACCGCATAATATGTTTTGGGGTTCTCACCCACCACCAACCAGGGCTGATGGCTCCCAAATCTAAGTTCTGGCCCAGACTCCTTTCCCCAGGTCTACGCTCATGTGTTTAGCCAGTTGCTGGACAGTTTCTCTTGGTTCTCCTACAAGCCCCTCAAATCCAACAGGCCCCAGATTAAACTAATCTTCTTGTTTAAATCAAACAAATTTAAACAAATTAAATTAATCTTCCCTGAAAACCTCTTCCTCTTTTTTTTTTATGCCATCTCTTGGGGAATCACACCACCGTGTCAGGAATCACACCACCATGTCATTCCTTCCTCCCTATATTTGCACCGGAGATCCTACCCTGCAAACCTCTTCCTCTTCGTCTTCCTTTTTATGCCATGTCTTGGGGAGTCACACCACCACATCAGCAATCTTACGTCATTGCTTCCTCCCCTACCTTTGCACCCGAGATCCTAGTGGTCACCAAGTCCTTTTTCTCCTGTGCATCCCCCTCCTTGCATTCCCACCACTACTGCCCTAGTGGCATCTCATTAATTCACACCGGAATCACTGCAAATGCTTCCTAACTGATCTATCTGAATTCGTTCTCCACATGTCCTGCAGCATGAACTTTTTGAAGCACAGATTTCTGAATGCCTATGCTCTGCTAAAAAGCATTCAGAGGCCCCTTAATACTAAGGAATGAAATTCAAACTCCTGGGCATGATATTCGATATTTTCAGCCCTCCTGGATCAGACTCTTGCCCACCTCCCCTGTCCACATCCTGTCTCCTCTGCTCCGGTCCTACTGAACTGCAGGGTCTCACACTGTACTGTGTCCTTTCAAATCTCTGTGTGTTTGAATATGCTGTTTCCTTTGTCAGAAATGCCCTTCCACCACTATCCTTCTCCGCTGCAATTGCTAACTCTTCTCATCTGGAATCACTCAGCTCAGCTCTCCCATTTCGTGAGTCATCCTCCCTAACTCCTCCCTCTGGATGCGTGGAAGTCCCTCCTGTGTGCACTCCTAGCAGCTTGTGCAGGACTCTCATCACGCTGTATTGCAACGGATTTTTCTTTTGGTTTCTCTCCTGCTAGATTGTGAATTCCCACCAGCAGTAATGGTGTCTTATTTTCTTTTCTTATTTTGATGCTCTGATCACCTTTTCTTCCAATCTGGTCCTTTCTAAATATTTTTGAATTTATTTTTTGAATAGGCAACACACTCATCTGACTGAAAATTCAGAAGCTACATAAAGGTATGAAGTGAAAAGTCTCCCTCCTACCCCTGTCTCCGCCTCTGACACCCTAGCTATCCAGTCTCCCTCCCCAGCAGCAATCAGTGTTATCAATTTCTTGTGAATTCTTCTAGAGATATAAAAATATATATGGTTCCCTTTTTATTTTTATTCTATTTTCTGAGATGGAGTCTCACTCTGTCGCCCAGGCTGGAGTGCAGTGGCATGATCTCGGCTCACTGCAACCTCCGCCTCCCAGGTTCAAGCGATTCTCCTGCCTCAGCCTCCTGAGTAGCTGGGATTACAGGCGCATGCCACCACACCCGGCTAATTTTTGTATTTTTAGTAGAGATGAGGTTTCGCCATGTTGGCCAGGCTGGTCTCGAATGCCTGACCTCAGGTGATCCACCCGCCTCGGCCTCCTAAAGTGCTGGGATTACAGGCATGAGCCACCGCACCTGGCCCATGGTTCCCCTTTTATATACAAATGGTATCATGTTGTATAGATTGTACTGCACCTTGTTTTCACTGAATCGTATATAGTATTGAGGATATGATCATTCCATACAAGTGGATAAAGTGCTTCCTGATTCTGTGTTTACGTTGATTTAGTTTTCCATTGTGGATGTATTATGATTTAACGAATAAACAGTAGGTTGTTTTGAGTCCTTTGTGAATACAAATAATGCTGCAATGACTTCACTTCATAAAAACATCACTTCACACATGTGCACGTGTAACAGTAGAATGGACTCCTGGAAGTGGAACTGCTTCCAGATCGAGGAATATGTGTATTTGTAAGTTTGACCATATCCTATTGCCCTTCAGGAAGTTTGTAGATATTATTGTATTTATCTCTGCATCCCCAGCCACCATTACAGAGTATAGAACACAGTAGGCCTTCAGTATATGTTTATCTCATAAACCAATGAAAAAATAACTTTTAGGGGAGGCTCCCTTATTTTTCCTTTCTCTGATGCCTTGCTTTAGTAGATAAGCTCCTTCCCATCCAGTGCTCAGTTCAAACCAAATGATTCATGTTCAACCCAAATGCCACTATTATTTTGGAGCAAAACTCTTCTTTCAACTTTATTGTTTAACTAATCAAGATCCTTCTTCATTAGCTTGGTTGTAAAATGAAGTCACATTAATTTTTATGTTCTAATTATAATGACTTTGAGTCCTCATCCCATATGTTGTGAGATCTCTTTTTTTTTTATTTTTTTTTTTTTGAGACAGGATCTTACTCTGATGTTTAGGCTGGAGTGCAGTGGCATGATCTCAGCTCTTTAGGCTGGAGTGCAGTGGCATGATCTCAGCTCTTTAGGCTGGAGTGCAGTGGCATAATCTCAGCTCTCGGCAGCCTTGACATCCTGGGCTCGAGTGATCTTCCCACCTAAGCCTCCCGAGTAGCTGGGACTACAGGCATGTGCTATCATGCCCAGCTAGTTTTTTTTTTCTTTTTTTTGAGACAGCATCTCACTCTGTCACCCAGGCTGGAGTGCAACAGTACAATCTTGGCTCATTCTAACCTCTGCCTTCCAGGTTCAAGCTATTCCCCTGCCTCAGCCTCCCAAGTAGGGGAGATCACAGGCTCCCGCCACCATGCCTGGCTAAATTTTTTGTAATTTTTGGTAGAGACAGGGTTTCACCATATTGGCCGGGCTGGTCTCAAACTCCTGACCTCAGGTGATCCACCCACCTTGGCCTCCCAAAGTGCTGGGATTACAGGTGTGAGCCACTGTGCCCAGCCACCAGCTAATTTTTTATTTTTTGTTGAGATGGGGTCTCACTATCTTGCCCAGTTTAGTCTTAAACTCCTGGGCTCAAGGAATCCTCCCACCTTGGTCTCCCAAAGTACTGGGATTACAGGCATGAGCCACTACACCCAGCCTTTAAACATCTGGGGGGGGGGGCTCTTCTGTAATAACACTTAGCTTAAAACACAAACTCATTGTACAGATGTACAAAATAGTTTCTTTCTTTATATCTTTATTCCATAAGCTTTTCTCTATTTAAGGCAATTTAAAATTTTATGTTTTAAAGGGTTTTTTTTTTGTTGTTAAAAACTAAAACCTAAACACACACATAACCTATGCCTACACCAGATCTAGATTATCAGTTTCACTGTCTTTCACCTCCACATCTTGTCTCACTGGAAGGTCTTCATGGGTAATGACATGCACAGAGCTATCATCTCATGATAGCAATACTTGGGGCCAGGCACGGTGGCTCACTCCTGTAATCCCAGCACTTTGGGAAGCTGAGGTGGCTGATCACCGGAGGTCAGGAGTTTGAGACCAGCCAGGCCAACATGGTGAAACCCTGTTTCTACTAAAAATACGAAAAAAAAAAAAATTAGCCAGGTGTGGTGACACACACCTGTAATCCCAGCTACTTGGGTGGCTGAGGCAGGAGAATGGCTTGAACCCCGGAGGTCGAGGTTGCAGTGTGCTGAGATCATGCCATTGAACTCCAGCCTGGGAGAAATAAGAGCGAAACTCCATCTCAAAAACAAACAAACAAACAGGCCCCCCCATACTTGGAATACCTGAAAAAACCCACAATACTTGGAATACCTAGAATACCTTCTGAAGGACCTGCCTGCGGCTGCTTAACGGTTAACTTAAAAAACATAAGCAGGCCGGGCGCGGTGGCTCACGCCTGTAATCCCGGCACTTTGTGAGGCCGAGGCAGGTGGATCACGAGGTCAGGAGACCGAGACTGTCCTGGTCAACATGGTGGAACCCCGTCTCTACTAAAAATACAAAAATTAGCTGGGCATGGTGGCGCACACCTGTAGTCCCAGCTACTCGGGAGGCTGAGGCAGGAGAATTGCTTGAACCCAGGAGGTGGAGGTTGCAGTGAGTCGAGATCGTGCCGTTGCACTCCAGCCTGGGTAACAAGATCGAAACTCCGTCTCAAAAAAAAAAAAAAAAAACCAAACATAAGTAGAAGGAGTACACTCTAAAACAGTGATAAAAAGTATAGTGAATTCATAAACTAGTAACATAGTTCTTACCATTATCAAGTATTACGTACTGTACATAATTGTATGTGCTATAGTTTCACGACTGGCAGTGCAGTAGGTTTGTTAACACCAGCATCACCCCACACGTGAGTAATGAGTTGCCTTATGACCTTATGGTGGCTACCGTGTCACTAGGTGATAGACATTTTCCAGCTCCATTGTCATCTTATGGGGCCTCCCTCTGTTTGCAGTCCATTGCAGACCAAAATGTTCTTATGTGGCACATGACTGTAGTTGCAATACAGGACAAGAAAGTTGCACAATAACTGGCCTTAGTTCCTGATACTTAGTAGCTGGATGACTTTGAGCACTCTAAGGTTGTTTCCTAATAAGGTAAAATAGGGAAGCTAATCGTGATCCAGTTGTCTCACAGGTTGTTGGGCCCTGGTCAACATATCAGTTACTGTGCAAATAAATGAGTTGATATAATTTAAGACTGTGTTGAATCATAAACGTTATTTTAACATTATTGTTTTTTAGAGGTTAAATGAAAGTGAGGGGGGAACCTTGGTCTGCATCAGGAGCTGAATCATTTTACCACGCTGGGTGCTGGGTTAGATGTTCCCCATCAAACAGATAAAACTCAACCCAGCATAAAAGGTAAACTACAACTCCCGGCAGGCGTTGCTTCCGAACTCCGTCATATAGCCTCGGCTCGGCCCGGGCCCAGACCGCTCCCCGCCCCCGCCGCCCATAAACTACATCTCCCAGGAGGCCCCAGGGTGCCTGTTCGTCCGCTTTCCCCCCGCCCCCTGCCTCCCCTTCACCTCGCGCCAGCAGCTCGGTGGCCGAGTCGGTCCCGCGGCCGGCGGATCGAGCGCGCGCGTCGGGGGTCGTGCGGCTGCCGGGCAGGGCGAGCACGCGCCGGGAGGCCTTGGAGGCGTAGGGGGCGGGGGTACGGCTCGCCTGCTCGCAAGATGGCGGACGAGGACGGGGAAGGGATTCACCCCTCAGCCCCTCACAGGAACGGAGGTGGCGGCGGCGGCGGCGGGGGTTCTGGGCTCCACTGCGCCGGGAACGGCGGTGGGGGAGGCGGCGGCCCTCGGGTCGTGCGCATCGTCAAGTCCGAGTCCGGCTACGGCTTCAACGTGCGGGGCCAAGTGAGCGAGGGCGGGCAACTGCGGAGCATCAACGGGGAGCTCTACGCGCCGCTGCAGCATGTGAGCGCCGTGCTGCCCGGGGGGGCGGCCGATCGGGCCGGGGTGCGCAAGGGGGACCGCATCCTGGAGGTGTGAGTATCGGGGCTGCCCGGCGCCCCACCCTCCCCGCGCCCCTCCTCCTGCCCGTGCCTCTCCTCTACCCCTGTCACCCCCAGGCCGCACCTCCCCCGGGCTCCTAGCTGGCCTCGCGACCCCCGCCCCTCGGGCCTCCGCAGCCGGGCCCCTCCTTGTGGGCAGCCCTCCCCCCACCCGCCCCGGGGCTTCCGCGATGCCAGTCTCCCACCCCATCGTCTCCAGCGCATGCCCTTGCGCCCCCAGGGCTCTTCCCCTTGCCCCGATTACTCTGGGCTCTTCCCCGCCCCTTTGCTTTCCCGTTTGGCGTGCTGCATTCTGCTCCTCACTCCCCCTCGCCTTGCTCAGAAGGAACCTCATCTGTTTCTTACTGACGGCGTTCCGTTTTCTGACCCAGCCAGTACCTTGTCCTCCCCAGGTTCTCGTATTCAGCATCGCAGTTTCTCGTTCTCCACCACTTCCCAGCGCCCCCCCCCCCCGCAATGAGCTGCCCCTTCTGCCCTCCAGACCAAGAAGGCAGGACCTCTGTTCTGCTCCTACTTTTCCTCCGAAAACACCTTCCCTGCCCGCTCCACTGCTTTTTCTTTCCTTAGTTATCCTCTCCTTATGGTTAAGCTTCCCCTAAATTTTTCCATCCCACCGTGTGCCCCTTTCCTCCTCTCCTTTTTGTATTCCTACTCCAAGAGGAATAGTTTTCTGACCCTTGCATGCCTTTGGGGTGGGGGGCGTGGAATTTGACCCTGTAGTTTCTCTTCTCGGTTGGCACTGTATCACACCCTAATTTGGAATCTAGTGTCTCCATCAGCACAGCCCTCTGATAGCATCCCTGCCCTGGCACCCCGCCTTCACTCCTGCTCTATCCTCACGCCTCTTCTAGTCAGGTTTCTGGTAGAGCCCTCTTAACTCCTCCTCCTCCCAAACTACAAGCCCTTTTGAGTCTTTGGCCGCTCTGCTTTTTTAGGGCTTGCCTCTCTCTGCTGCCTCTTCTACTCTGTCCTCCTGTGATCCCACACTTGACTTTGTCCTAGTCTTTCTCTCCCCTGGGCTACTTCTCCTTTCTTCTGTTTTTTTAAGGCGCCTTCTGCTGCTGCAGCCCACCCTCTCTCCCCTGCTGCACTCCCTCCCCCTTCATACTCCTTCCCCACCACATCCCTCCACGCTCTTGCAGGATGCTGCCTTGTCTGTCTTGCAGTCTCTGTGCACACCTCCTCCACTAGCCGAATCTAGCTGTTACATTTGCGTTTTTGTGCTTTGCATTGAGGTTCAGATAGTGATTGCAGGTTGACTTGCAGGTGGCGTGTGCTCGCACCGTCTCCGTTCTCCTCAGCGGTCTTCAGTGCTGTGTTTCTTCTCCTTACTGAATCCACATTTGGCATTCCTTTTTTACACGTTTACTCTCTTCCTCCATGTTTTGATTTGCCCACGTGAAATCTTTGTTTTTACAAATTTTATTTTAATTGTAATTTCCACAACCTTCAGTTGCGTCTTGTAAAACAGGTTTGCAAATGGGATAGTCTCTTGAAAATCTGCCTTATAAAGAAGTCCATTTCTTCTTACTCATCTTGTGCTCCCTGCTGTTATTCCCTGCTGTTATTCTTACTCTATGGTATCCACTCATTCTGTTTCCTCATCTCTTCCACCTCAAGAAATAGTTGGTTTTAACCTAGGAAAGCTGATTTTTAAAAAAAGAAGAAGAAATAGTTGCTCACTTAGGCAACTATTTGCCTGTTTGGAGATAGTATACCTTTCCTCTGTCCTTTCTGTAAATAGATGCTTTCTTATTTCATTAATGTCCCGCATACTGTTTCCTAGTATTCTCTGACAATATATTCATTTTTTTCTTTTTTATTTTTTTCGAGACAGAGTTTTGCTCTTGTCGCCCAGGCTGGAATGCAAGGGCGTGATCTCGGCTCACTGCAACCTCCGCCTCTTGGGTTCAAGCTATTCTCCCGCTTCAGCCTCCTGAGTAGCTGGCGTTACAGGCATGTGCTACCATGCCCAGCTAATTTTGTATTTTTAGTACAGACTAGGTTTCACCATGTTGGCCAGGCTGCTCTCAAACTCCTGACCTCAGGTGAGGAGCCTCAGGCCTGGGCTTCCCAAAGTGCTGGGATTACAACAATGATTTTCAGATTTCTTATACTTGAGCACCTAACTATTTTCTTTCTAGATAACTCAGAATTTGTGGCTGATGTTTCTTCCAATAGGTGGTCTTGGAATTGACATTTTCCTTTCCCTCTGGAAGTTAACTTTGGTCTCCGCTTCTTATTTTTAAATTTAAAGCATTTACAATTACACATTTATGATAAAGTTCTAAATTATTTCCTCTTCACAGGATCTAAAGGAACTAAACCAAAATGAATAATTCTGTAGGAGACCATAGTTAACGTGATCTACCTTTGCAGCTATACACACACATCCCAATGTACATAGTTAGTGGCCTCTTGCCTTTATTGTGGCTTCTGCAGAAGAGCCCACATGTAAACTGTAAAGGAGACCTCAGATGATGCCCTAGGGAAGGTAGAAGGACTTGCCCTAGGCTTAGGTTCCAGAGTAGGAAGCTGGGCAATCTTTGCCTTCTAGAGAAAAAACATTACTTTTGGCACATCCTTGGTGGTTAAGTAGAGAAGTTCCTGTCTTTCAGTGGGCAGGGGAAAGGATTACTCTGCCCAGAAGACATCTTTGGAAGGTTGTGATGATCAGAAATCTTCCTGGCATTGGTTTCTCACCCTTCCAACTACATGTATTTTGATTTCCAAATTCTCTGAACCTTCTTTGGTACTATAGGGGAATGATAATTACAACCCAAAGCTAAGCTAGTGGTAAATTCTGTGAGACCTCAACTATTCAGTGTCTTTCTATTTTCTTTCTTTCTTTCATAGTCTGTACCTTCTCTTTAGGATTTCAAGTGAGAGGGGAAATCAGCAACCAAATAGATGTGGTTCTCCAGGGATATCTGTACTTGCTCCTTATCTCAATCTTGGTTAGGTTGATGCTAATTTTCCTAAAGCATTTTTTAGGCAGTACTCCTTAGAGGTTTTGTCTGTCATCCAAGTTCTTAAAGTTAACGTGTGTTGTCCCAGGAAAGCTTTGCCTGTTGATTAAGAGCCAGGTGGGGTCAGAATTAGGGATAGGTGGATTATCATTGTGTGGATATAGTTTGTATCAAGACGTAGGTGAATGTTCGGACCTTGATAATTGCTATTTAAGAGTTTTCCCTATTTTAGATTCTTCTATTGTGTTTACAAATTGTTTTTACAACAATTTTCCTATTTTTCAGTTGTTTGGACAACTGATAGAGATGTGAAAGACCAGAGTAACTTTGAGATTTAAGAGCATGCAAACTTCAACACCAGTAAGAGCATCAGCTCCTTTGTGTTTCTTTTAAAGTCGGCTTACCAAGACTGTTTTTATCTTTAGTCCTGAAACTAAATTGGAGCCCATATAGTTCAGTTTGCCCTTACTCCTTTCAAAACTGTCTAGATTCTAACTGGTTTGGGAGTCACGTTGCGGGGCTTGGTACTGCAGTATGAACACACCCTCTGGGCTCTAAATTATACTGCAGATGGAAAGTTTTTTTGACTAGCAATGTTTGTTTCCACCTTGTAATTTTTCCCAGTGTAACATATACTGAGTGTCTTCCCTTTGATGTGTATGTACCTGGAGGCTAATGAGTAAAGAATGCTTTCAACAAACAGAACCAAAATAAATATGTTTTTGCACTAATTATATAGTATGTGAAGTACATTTGACTTCAGGTTCATTTTCTTTAGGTTAAAGTAGTTCCAAGGACTCTTGATTGATTTCTTGAGAGATGCTGCCGAAAGGTTTTAGTGTGCGGTAGATATGGATATAAAACTGTCTGTATTTTTGAGGGATTAGTTTGAGCACGGACCACTAAGATTGGCTTGCAAGCATTCAAAATCATGATGTATGTATGCTAGTCAGTGTATATGTTTTCCTCTTTGATAGCTACCAGATAATAGACTCATCAGCTTTCCCTTATTAAAGTCATAAGATAAATTAAAACTGTATATATCAATTTGTTTTTTGAGAGTCAGTTTTTTTACTTCATTTTGTGTGAGAGTTTGAAAATGAATAAAGAAGCTGGTGCCATAAGTATTTTTATGAGTTAAGTGTGAGTCATGTATCATAGACTAGGTACTGTCTCAAGAGCTGCTTTCGCAATTGTAACTGAATTCTATTTCGCTGGTATTTTCTAGGTAGATTTTGGTAATGTTTGAAATAATGAAATCATGGTTATTGATCAAAGGAAATTTTTATGGCAGTGGTTCTCAGGCTTTAAGGTACATAAGAAGCACTTGGGTATGCTTATCAAAAGTGCAGATTCTTAGGCTCACCTTCTAAGGGTTATGATTCAGTAGAAATCTTTTTTTACTCCTTTGACCCATGTGGGTAATGCAACCCACATGCCCAGTTACATTCCCAGGGTGACGTAGTAGGTTGTAGGCTTTGGATTCTCAGTTCGTTTTATTTTCATTATTATATTGAGAGTAATGAGTTAAGACTATACCAACAAATAGTGAATTGTTAGGCTCTCAAATTCCAGCCTAAATTCTTGCTAAGCTTTTGAAATAAAGATGGATGTTAAGAGGTAGAGCAAGTTAATATTAATAGTGATAATAATCATTATGCCACTTTGCAGTGTGTATAGTGTGTTATAGTTTGTAGTGTTTTTACATCTGATCTTCACACAACCCTGTGAGGTAGGAAGATAGTAAGTTCATCAAGGCAGGGACGACATCCAATGTTATGTGTTTGTTGTGTCGCTAGCTTAATGTCTGGTGGCACATGGAAAGTATTCTTCAATAAATACTTGGTGAGTGAATCTAAGAGTATTATCCCTACTATTTTTGTTTTTTTGAGATGGAGTCTCACTCTCACCCAGGCTGGAGTGCAGTGGCACCATCTCAGCATACTGCAACCTCCGCCTCCCAGGTTCAAGCTCTCTTGCCTCAGCCTCCCTAGTAGCTGGGATTATAGGCATGTGCCACCATGCCTGGCTAATTTTTGTATCTTTTAGTAGAAATGGGGTTTCACCATATTGGACAGGCTGGTCTCAAACTCCTGACCTTGTGATCCGCCTGCCTTGTTGGTCTCCCAAATTGCTGGGATTACAAGCATGAGCCACCGTGTCCCACCTTTTTTTTTTTTTTGAGACGGCATCTCACTCTGTAGTCCAGGTTGGAGTGTAGTGGTGTGATCTCCACGCACTGCAACCTCTGCCTCCTGGCTTCAAGCGATTCTCCTGCCTCAGCCTCCTGAGTAGCTGGGATTACAGGCATGTGCTACCATGCCCGGCTAATTTTTGTATTTTTAGTAGAGATGGGGTTTCGCCATATTGGTCAGGCTGGTGTCAAACTCCTGACCTCATGATCTGCCTGCCTCCACCTCCCAAAGTGCTGGGATTACAGGCGTGAGCCACCATGCCTGGCTTATTATCCCTATTTTGTAAGAGAGCACATGGAAACTGAGTATTGTACCAATGAATGGCAACCAGAATTAAATCCAGATCTTTGGATTCTAGATCTTGAATATTTTCTCTTTTCCCGCTTTGTTTTTTTTTTTTTTTTTTTTTTTAAAGAGACAGACGTCTCACTATGTTGCCCAGGCTGTACTTGAATTCTGGGCTCAAGTGATCCTCCCACTTCTGCCTTTTGAGTAGCTAGGACTACAGGTATGCACTAATACATCTGGCCTAATTTTTTTTGTGCTTTGTTTTGTAGAGATGGGGTCGCCATGTTGCCCAGTCTGGTCTTGAACCGCTGGCCTCAAGTGATCTGTCCACTTTGGCCTCTTAAACTGCTGGCATTACATGCGTGAGCCACTGCACCTGGCCATTAACTTAAAATTCTGTTACATTCCTGTAAACTTCCATAGCAGTTGAACTTTGGTTTTACTGTTGTGAAATGTAACTATTTTGTATCTTATTTGCTCACTATTACCCATTGTTAAATTGGATAAGACACAAGGGACTAAAGCAAGTATTCTTTGCCTCTATTGTTGCTATCTTTACTCTGTTGGTTATCAGTGAAGACAACGGAACAATCCTTTTTAAATTCCTTTTAATTTCACAGGTAGTTGAGGTTGCAAACAAATAAAACTAAATTTGAAAATAACATTACTTTCCCCTCGGAAATTACTTCCACAGATTGCTGCACCAGGAAAATATATTTTATTAGTAGCATAATGATTTGTCTGGGTCTTTTAAGTTGTTGTGAAGAACAGTTCTCTTTCCAGCCACCACTAACTAGTTTATTTCAGATGAGGTCTGTTACCATGCTTTCAAGGATAATTATTTTTTAAGATAAGTCCCATTGGGAATAATTCTCATGACCTCATAGATAAGCAAAGAGACTTAATTGACAAGCCAATACTTAATTTATGATCACTGCAAAATGCTTTTTGAGCATGATCTGTGGCGAGTTCATTCATTAGATGACGGCATTGCTGACAAAGGATATTGTGGTGGTTTAGGTTAGAGCCAGTTAGGTTCATTCTTTTCTTCCACTCGAAGCTATGTAGATGTTTTCTGTGCTTCTTGGGCAATCCAGTAAGAGCTCTGGATGGGTTGGTACAGTTCAGCCCACATTTGGAAAAAAAATTTAGAAGGTGTTAAAATACTTTTTTAAAAATTGCAACTCATAGTAAGAGATACATTTTACATTACAACCCAATATATGTGCAAAAAAAAAAAAACACCTGAAATAAGCTTCACAAAAATTATATTTACTGGCCAGGCATGGTGGCTCACACCTGTAATCCCAGCACTTTGAGAAGCTGATGTGGGCCATCACATGAGCTCAGGAGTTCGAAACCAGCCTGGGCAACATGGTGAAACCTCATCTCTGCAAAAAAAAAAAAAAAAAAAATAGAAAAATTAGCCACCTATGGGGGCGTGTACCTATAGTCTCAGCTACTCAGGAGGTTGAGGTGGGAGGATTGCTTGAGCCTGGGAGGCTGCAGTGAGCCACGATCACATCACTGATCTCAAGCCTGAGAGACAGAGTGAGACCCTGTCTCAAAAATAAAACAAAACACCAGAGTGCATGATACCAGTAGATACAGTTTTTTTTTGTTTGTTTGTTTCTTTTTTCCTCCCAGCTTAGTCTCCCAGAAAGCTGAGGCCATAGGTGCATGCCACCATGCCCAGCTAATTTTTTTGTATTTTTTTTTTTTGAAGAGACAGGGTTTCACTGTGTTACCCAGGCTGGTATCAGATTGCTAGGCTGAAGCGATTTGCTTGCCTCGGCCTCCCAAAATGCTGGGATTACAGGTGTGAGCCACCACCATACCAGGCCCACTCTGGTATTTTTTAGTCTGTTCTATTTTGAGTTTCTTTGTTCAATTTTTTTAATGCTAGTGGTGGCCTGGTACATTAATTTCACAACTCATCAGGTTGTGATCCACTGTCTGAAAAACAGTAATTTAGGGCATCACTTTTCCTGTTATTGGCCCGCTAAATATTACTTCGTACTCAGTCTGGTTCAACAAGTAAGCACACACTGTGTATAAAGTACTGCTCGGCTTGCATGAGTCACAGGGTCTCTGCATCCCTGCCCTTGAGAAGCTTACACTGCAGTAGGGAAGGTACGAGTAAACAGTTTTCTGTGTGTAAAGCTAAATGAAGTGAGAGAAATGAAAAGCACAATTGGAGTACAGAGGAAGGAGTGAATATGCCTAATATGACTGGTGAGGAGACAGCTCATAGAAGGCTTTTAAACATGATCGAAGAACAAGTATAACTTCAGAGAAGGGGCAAGGATTTTATAGGTTGAGGAAAACTGACCAAAGAGGGGAAAATGTGAAAAGTTCTTAGGCTAGCGAGGGGCTTAAAGTTGCTGTTTGTCTGTAGACACTTGTGGTGATAGAAACTGGAAAGGAAGGTTGCAGTAAGATTTTAAAAAGATGGCTTTGAATATAATGCCAAAAAGTTTGGGTTTTTTTCTCTTGATGAGCTCAGAATATAGCTGTGTGTGCATGAATATCCAGGACTTCCTGTGAATTAAGTTTTATATAATTATTTACTGAAGAGGTTGAAAAACTTTTCCAGGGCAAAAGAGGAAAATCACTATTAGAATTAAAAGAATTTCAGAGCATCTAGTCCCTTGGACTGTCTTGTACTATATAAAGAAGGGAACTAAGAATGAATAAGCTCTGACACCCAGAACTGGGAACAGCTGGTGAGGAGCTGGTTGCCTTTAACTTGTGTATGTATTTTATTTCACAATCGAATCCATCCAGCTTCTCAGTTATCCTTTCTCTTTCTCTTATGTTTTAAATGACTATACTTACTGTCAGGTTTACAGTTGACAACTTTTATCCTTGTGTGCTACAGGCCTGTTCTGTTTTAGCTGTACTTTGCTCCAAGTGTGTTCCTCTGATACGAAGATGCTTCTTTTAATTTAAATTTTTTATTTTGGCATACTGCATGTTGGGAACTGAGGGGACTGAAGACAGAGTGGGGAACGTAATGTACTAAAGTTTACACTTAATACCTACCTTCAAAATGAAAATTCACGTGAAGCTCCTTCAAATAAGTTTAAGACTTGGTGGTGACCACAAAGTGAATTTTTGCTTTTGCTCATGATATTGGGAGTATTCCAGGGTTAAATTTTGTGATACGGTTTTAGTCAAATGCTAGGTAGTATGTGTGCAGTCTCTGGTTTATTATTTATTGCTCCCTGCCAACTAAATAAGGTTCTCATAATAGTTGAGGAAATGTGCCTCTCTGCAAGGTATTGAGTTGCTGAATAAGGAGTTGTATTTGAGTACTTTTACGTGTACTTCCTCCAGTGAACTTCCATTGGTACGAGAACATCTTTTAAGAAATGGTTTGTTTTTGGTTAAGCTATCTGAAACTTTTTAGATTCTTGTGTCAAACCTCAGAGCAAGACCAGAATGATAGGCCTATGTGTTTTACAGGCTTGATAACGCAATGAATTAGCTTACTTCTCTCTGGAAAAGTACAGGCAATCTGCAGAGAGTCAGCTGCTCTGGTGCATGCTCTCCCAGCTGCTTTCAAGAGGCTGATTACTCTTACAGAACTTTCAGTAAGATTATTAACTAGGAGGTCATCTTTCTCCCCCCACCCATACCACAGTACTTTTATATCTATGTGTCTATTTAGTCTTATTTATATTTATTTAGTATGTTTTAAAAATTGGGAGATTGATTAAATGAATATTTGGAGATCTTGGAAAACATGATGGCCTCTGAAACTTTTGGGAACTTTTTCGCCTTTTGCTGATCAGTTTAATCATCTAGAACGTTTGTTCCTGCCTCTGTCTTTACTTGGAAACAGCAATGAGTTTTGTTCTACCTGATGTTGTATATCAAGGAAATGTGACACTGAAGCTTCCTTTGTGAGTTACGTGCTAGTAGATTATTTTAGATCTTCCTGTCCTACCCAGTTATCTTTTATATTCCTGATTCGGAAAACGTCCGACTGTACCTTTCTTCTTCCTCAATATGTTGGAATAGACTACAGACTTATAGAAACTGGAGTCTGTGTTTCTTATTTCCAAAAGAAATTTCTGAAATTTAATTTTTATTGAAAGATGGTATTTGATCGTCAAAGGGTCATATCTCTTCAAAGGTATATCTCGTTACTAATTTGTAAAGACTGTCTTTCATAAATGAAGGTATTTCAGCTGTTTTTTCAGTTGTAGTGATACATTACGCTATCTATTCACATTCATATACAGTACCACTTGGGATGAATTGAATATATAGGAAATGGGTGGTTGAGATTCAGGGTGCAGGCTGTGGCCTCAGAACAAATTTACCAGGTCACGTGAGGAATCATGCTTTTAATTACATTATGTAGTAATTCAGAAATAGTAGTGAAATAGAACTTTGAAGAGTCAAGATTTTTTTTTTCATTTGATGATTTACCAGACTGGCAAACCAAGTTGTTGATAAAGCAAGTAGATTTTATTCTTTAGTTAACTTTCACTGTGGTCAGTATACCAAGTTAAAATCATTTAGGGATAGCCTTTAAATTGGCCATGTTGGCGGTGATTCAAGATGTAGCAGCTCTCAAACACTGAGTTGGTGCTGGGAAATGATTTAGGACTACTTGTGTTTTGCTGCTGAACAATTGAGTGGGGGATCCTCATTATAGGAGGAAAATGAATTACTTCAGGAAAATCATCATGGCTATTAGCAACTTTCTTTGCCATTAAAAAAATTTTTTTAATTTAATTTATTTTACTTTAGGAAAATCATCATGGCTATTAGCAACTTTCTTTGCCATTAAAAAAAAAATTAATTTAATTTATTTTTCTTGGCCAGGCTAGAGTGTAGTGGTATGATCATAGCTTGCTGAAGCCACGACCTCCTGGGCTCAAGTGATTCTCCCACTTCAGCCTCCCAAGTAGCTGGGACCACACGTATGTGCTACCACACCTGGCTAATTTGTATATATATATATACATATTTAATTTTATTTACCTATTTTTTTTGAAACAGTGTCTCCCTCTGTCACCCCGGCTGGAGTGCCGTGGCATGATCTTGGCTCATTGCAACCTCCGCCTCCCAGGTTCAAGCTATTCTCCTGCCTCAGCCTCCCAAGTAGCTGGGATTACAGACACATGCCACCATACCTAGCTAATTTTGTTTTTTTGTATTTTTTTAATAGAGACTGAGTTTCACCATGTTGGCCATGGTCCTGAACTCCTGACCTCAATGATCCGCCTGCCTCAGCCTCCTAAAATGCTGAGATTACAGGCATGAGCCACCACGCCCAACCTGATTTGTATATTTTTTTGCAGAGACAAGGTCTCACTTTGTTGCCCAGACTAGTCTTGAACTTGTGGATTCAAATGATCCTTCTGCCTTGGCCTCCCAACATGCTGGGATTATAGGCATGAGCCACCAGGCCTGACTCTCCCATTTCTTTTTCTTTCTTTTTTTTTTTTTCTCACTCTGTCACCAGGCTGGAGTGCAGCGGCATGATCTTGGCCTGCTGCAACCTTCGACTCCCTGGTTCAAGCTATTCTCCTGCCTCAGCCTCCCAAGTAGCTGGGATTACAGGCATGTACCACCACGCCCAGCTAATTTTTTTATTTTTATTTTTATTTTTAGTAGAGACAGGGTTTCACCGTGTTGGCCAGGATGGTCTCTATCTCCTGACCTCGTGATCTGCCTGTCTTGGCCTCCCAAAGTGCTGGGATTATAGGTGTGAGCCACTGCGCCTGGCCACCCTTTCTCATTTCTAACATTCATTGTCCTGCAGTACAAGGATGTAACCCATTGTTATGTCCACCCTATGGTAGGATAGAACTATAGGGTTGCTGTATGCTAATCAAGGTTTTTAAAGATAAAAATGAAAAAAAAAATTATCCAGACAAAATAAATCAGTGTTGCATATTTTTGGACTCTCAGAACTTGCTTTAAGACCTCAATGGTAATTTTTTAGCCTTTCACATGTGATAAAGACATCGTGCTTACATTAAAAAATATATATATATTTATTTACTTTAGAGACAAGGTGTCACTCTGTCACCCATGCTGGAGTGCAGCGGTGCAATCATAGCTCACTGCAGTTATTGATCTTCTGGGCTCAAGTGATCCTCCTGCTTCAGCCTCCTGAGTAGCTGGGATTGTGGGAGTGTGCCACCATGCACAGACAATTTTTTAAAAATTTTTCTGTAGAGGTGGGGTCTTGCTATGTTCCCCAGGCTGATCTCAAACTCCTGGCCTCAAGCCATCCTCCCACCTTGACCTCATAAAGTGTTGTGATTACAGGAGTGAGCCACCTCACCTGGCCTAAAATTCTAAGACTGGAATTTGTATTCTGAGAGGGAAATGGAGCAGTTTGTTTTTATTCTTGGTGACAAGTGGTTACATTGGCTTTACAGGTAATTATCAGATAATAAACGAGCTTTTTTCTGAATAGCTTGATTATATTTTTATATTTATTTTTTAAATATCTTAAAGCCTTAAGCCTTATTATACTTTTTTTCTCTGAATGACAAATATGATTCATTTATTCAGAAATAAATCTACCTGATTATATTTGTATACTGATTGCCTTAGAGTTAGAAGGGTTGAGGAATCTATAACTCTTTCTTCCCAAGTAATAAACCCTTGTTACTTCTGGCTAGAGGTATTAAGATTGAAGAACAGATGAGGCTTACTTGTACTTTTTCTGCCTCAGGCAGCATTCTTTGTAAATAGAACACCCAGTCAAAGGTAAAAAGTCCCAGTGGTGGTAAGCAGGTTATTTGACAAGTTACTTATTCTTTTTTTCCCTTTTTGGGAAGACCAGATGCCTATTAACATACTTCTCAGTTTCTCAGCTTTGCCAGGGCCAAACTTTATTGTTATGAATACTCCGTTTTGCCCAGTGTTAAATTTCTGGATGTAGGTGCTTTAAAAATATTGGTATAAGCCAGGCGTGGTAGCTCACGCCTGTAATCCCAGTACTTTGGGAGGCCAAAGCGGGCAGATCACTTGAGGTAAGAGTTTGAAACTAGCCTGGCCAACATAGCGAAACCCTGTCTTCACTAAAAATACAAAAATTATTTGGGCGTGGTGGCATGCACCTGTAATTCTAACTCCCCGGTAGCTGAGGCAGTATCACTTGAACCCAGGAGGTGGAGATTGCAGTGAGCTGAGATTGTGCCCTGCACTCCAGCCTGGGTGACAGAGCAAGACTCCATCTCAAAAATTAGAAAAAATAAAAAAATAAAATAAAAATATTGGTATAAAGATTGAATCTGGCTAGGCACAGTGGCTCATGCCTGTAATCCAAGCACTTTGGGAAGCTGTGGTGGGCATATCACTTGAGGTCATGAGTTCAAGACCAGCCTGGCCAATATGGTGAAACCCCATCTCTACTGAAAATACAAAAATTAGCTGGGTGTAGTGGTGTGCGCTTGTAGTCCTAGCTATTCGGGAGGCTGAGGCAGGATAGTTGCTTGAACCCGAGAGACAGAGGTTGCAGTGAGCCGAGATTGTGCTACTGCACTCCAGCCTGGCACCTAGTGACAGAGTAAGACTCTGTATCAAAAAAAAAAAAAAAAAAAAAAATTAGCTGGATGTGGTGGCATGCACCTGTAATCCCAGCTACTCGGTAGGCTGAGGCAGGAGAATCGCTTGAACCTGGGAGGCAGAGGTTACAGTGAGTTGAGATCAGGCCATTGCACTCCAGCTTGGGCAACAGAGTGAGACTCTGTCTTAAAAAAGAAAAACAAGATTTAATCTTTTCATACTTAAAAAAAGGCACCAAAGGATTTGGGAAGTAAGGCTCTCTCCGTAGAATCCTGGGAATTTGTTCAATTTAGTCTGTATGTGGTTAACATTTTTTTGTTTTACCCCTCATTTACCAAAGATGAGACCTAATTAGAATTAGATGAGGGTGTTTTTGGTTTGTTTTTATTTTTGGTCTTATTTTGAGCCAAGACACTTTTACATTGTCTTTTACTAACAGAATAATCTGTCAGAATTATGGCATTAAAAGAAAGTTTTATGACAATAGTTTTAAAAATCAAGAAGTGAATACTGTTGTATCATGAGATTCAAAAAATAAAAAATAAGTAAAATCAGGAAGAGAAAACTGAAATTGATTGTAATTTTGAGACCCTGTAACTTTGAGGTAGCTGCTCACTTGTGTTTAGGCAGTTGCTAAGGCTGGACAATTGTTACACTAAATCATGACTGAAGAGAGGCAAGATAGTTTTTGTTTTGTTTTCTAATATTGCAGAGTGCTCCAGGCTCATCTTATATATTTCCTGCTGTAGTCCTAGAATCAACCATTTATTTAAAGGGCGCTGGTTCCTTTATTGGAATTACAAACGCAGATCTGGGCATTAGGGTGTGGTTGGTTTCTTTTAGGTTATTTTGGCTGACAGAGCAAAGAAATAAATGTGTGTATATTAACCCTTGGGTATATACATATCTGTAAATGCTTCTCTATGTAACCCTCTGTCTTATATTATATTAAACATGAGTTCTGATTCTCGATCTCTGCTGCATTACCGCATGGATCATTCTAGCCTCCTCCCATTGCTGATCTATGAATTTCCATTCCCACAGTGAAAAACTTGACGTCTCCCATCTGCCATCCATTTATTTAATTGTTCAATTCCAGGACGCTTGTTTAGCAGTATCATAATTGTTAACCAGTACCCTCGTGGAAAACAACTTTATTGACTCTAGTACAGTACTTATTGGTAGTTCCTTTTGCGTTTAGTCTTACAGACTCTTTTCATTTTCAGTCACTTAGATCTATACCTTTTCCCCCACTCACTTTAGTGAGGTTTTTGAAAATACCTTTGAAGTACAGTTAGGTTCTCTTGCCACAGACTGGGATTCTTCAACCTCCTGATTTTAAAAATATTTGCATATATTAAGGTTTACTCTTTTTTTTTTTTTTTTTTTTTTCAAATACAGATGGGGTTTTGCCATGTTGCCCAGGCTGGTCTCGAACTCTTGGGCTCAAGCAATCCACCTACTTTGACTTCCCAAAGTGCTGGGATTGCAGGTGTGAGCCACTGCGCCTGGCCAAGGTTCATTCTTTGTTCTATAAAGTGCTATAGGTTTTGACAAATGCATTATGTCATATATGTGCCATTATAGTCTCATACAGAATAATTTCACTACCCTAAAAATTCCCTGTGCTTTACTTCCTCATCCTTGTCTTCCCCACAGGACCCCGGTAACCACTGATCTTTGCTTTTTCTGGAATGTCATATAATTGGAATCATACATCTATAGTAGCCTTTCAGACTGGTTTCTTTCCCTTAGCAACATGGACTTAAGGTTCCTGCGTGTCTTTTCATGACTGTTTTTTGTTTGTTTGTTTTTTTGTAGAGACGCAGTTTTGCTCTGTTGCCCAGATTAGAGTACAGTAGCATGATCTTGGCTCACTGCAACCTCCGCCTCCTGGGTTCAAGCAATTCCCCTCCTCAGCCTCCGGAGTAGCTGGGATTACAGGCACCTGCCCCCATGCCCGGCTAATTTATTTTGTATTTTAGTAGAGATGGGATTTCACCATGTTGCCCAGGGTGGTCTCGAACTCCTGAGCTCAGGCAATCCGCCTGTCTCGGCCTCTCAAAGTGCTAGGATTATAGGCGTGTGCCACTGCCCCCGGCCTTTTCTTTTTTAGATGGAGTCTCACTCTGTCTCCCAGGGTGGAGTGCAGTGGTGCAATCTTGGCTCACTGCAACCAACACCTCCTAGGTTCAAGCAATTCTCCTGCTTCAGTCTCTTGAGTAGCTGGGATGGATTACAGGCACCTGCCGCCGTGCCTGGCTAAGTTTTGTATTTTTAGTACAAAACAGGGTGGTCTTGAATTCCTGACCTCAGGTGATATGCCCGCCTTGGGCTCCCAAAGTGCTGGAATTACAGCCATGAGCCACCGCACCTGGCTACGTTGCTGAGGTTTTTAACTATGCTAGGCTTGAAATACGTGTTCTATTATTTATTGGAGATTAGGACAAAGAAGCCAAAGCAGAAGTAGGGGTAAACTAGCTGTGGCTTAATTTCCTTTTCATTACTTTCATGAAATAACCTTGTAAAACTTGGAAATATCCAAAGTTTAGCTTATTTTCCACAAAGATATGGGAGTTGAAGGAAAAAGCATGTATTTTATTTAAGCAGTTTTATGCTGCAGATATGTACAGATTTCATCTACTAGATATTTAATAACAAAATTATTCGTAGGAGCAAAAAAATTCAAAGCAATCTAAAAGTAGAATAGGGGTTATGCTGTTCACTCAGATGGTGGACTACTATTTCACACTTACAGATGTGGATATTATATAATAATTTTTATTTTTAAATCTACTGAGGCTTAATTTACATACAGTCAGATGCACACATATGAAGTGTAGAGTTTGAGTTTTGGCAAAAGTATACATCTATTTAACCACCACCCCAGTCAGTATATAGACAGTTCCATCACTTGTTTTTTTCCTGAGACAGTCTCACTTTGTCACCCAGACTGGAGTGCAGTGGTGAGATCTGGGCTCCCTACAGCCTTGACTTCCAGGTACAAGTAATCCTCCTGCCTAAGCCTCCAAGTAGCCAGGACTACAGGCCTGCACCAGGATGCTCAGCTAATTTTTTGTATTTTTTGTAGAGACAGGGTTTTACCATGTTGCTCAGACTGGTCTTGAACTCCTGAGCTGAAGCGATCCCCGCCGCCTCTGCCTCCCAAAGTGTTGGGATTACAGGCGTGAGACATAACATTTTCTTTACGCCCCGTCCCTTCCTCTCCAGACAACCACTGATTTGATTTTCACCACTAAAGAATGGTTTTGCCTATTCTAGAACTTCAAATAAATGGAATCAAATTAGTCAGATTCTTTTCTGTCTCACTTCCCTAGCCCCCAGTGTATTTTTGAGATTTACAACCATGGTGTTGTGGATATGAGTAGTTTTTCCTTTCTATTGCTTCTTCCTTTTATTGGTGTGACACACCGCTTTATGAATATGCCGCAACTTGTTTATCCATTTACTTTTTGATAGACATTGGGTTTTTTCAGTTTCTTACTATTTTGAATAAAGCTATAGTGAACGTTCAACTACAGTTCTGTGTGTGGATGTGTTTTTACCTCTCTTGGATTATTCCTAGGAGTGGAATTGCTGAGTCTTGTGGTAAATGTGTGTTTAACATTATGAGAAACTACTAGATTGTTTTTGTTTTATGCACTTATCAGCTATATATAAGAATTGAACTTGTTCCACATCTTTGACAAAACTTGGTATTGCCACTCTATTTTAGCCATTCTTATAGACGTGTAGCCATTGTGTAGACATGTAGCCAGCTACAAAATTGAAATGTATGTCTTAGCACTTGCAGTTATAGGAGTTTATTATCTTTTTTTCTTTTCTTTTTTTTTAATAAAGACGGGGTTTCACCATGTTGGTCAGGCTGGTCTTGAACTCCTGACCTCAGGTGATCTGCCCACCTTGGCCTCCAAAGTGCTTGGATTACAGGCGTGAGCCACCACGCCTGGCCTATTATCTATTCTTAATGGGCTGCCTCTGAGAGACTAATTACCTTTTTACTATTTTCTTGCATGGCACAGAGGGTCAAAATAGTATTTTGCTTAGTATGTAGAATGGCTTTTTGCTGTAGTACATATAGTAATTGGCTTTGTCATATTTCCATCCATACCTAGTTTTCATTGTATACAGCTTCCTTCACAAGTGGTCTACAAGTCCTGACTAGAGCTTTTTCTCCTGCTTCTGGGAATGTTTATATTAGCTTTTCAATTTCCCTAGCTGGCCAACTTTGGTTGAATAGAAGTCTTATTTGAAGCCACTTCCATTAGCTAGCTTAAGGCCTCTCTCTGTTGGGGCTAAATGTTGGTCTTAGGTAAAAGTAAGGATTTTATTTAAATTATGAAGTGTGTCTTTATAATGCCAAAGACATAAAATAAATTAGATATCATCTGCCTAAGAAAACAAAATTTTGATTTTATTTGTGGATTGTTGGAATTTTTGACCCCCTTTATTTTTTCCTTCATTTTATTATGAAAAGTTTCAAACATACAGAAAAGTTGAAAGAATCATATAGGGAATACCTGTATATCTATCACCTAGATTCTATAATTAACATTTTGCTGTATTTGCTTAATCACATATGTGTTAGTTATTTTTGATGACGTATTTAGGCTACTGCCTTTCTTTATAAAAGCAGTGTAAATTGGTAGATCCTACTGGGCTGTCAGTATCACTTTTGTGTGGTAAGAGAATTAAGTGCTTCACTGATCCAGTGGTCTTGTGAAGGTGGCTGTTTGTGAACCCCATTATCATTGGTTGAGAGCTTAATCATTTATTTTCAAATGAATTCCAACTAAATTGTGTTACAAAGATAGAAGAAAGGCAAAGGAAATTGGTGGTAGAAAAGGTTTATATCATCAGGGAGGTGTGAAAATGCTACCAACCTGTTTGCCTGATTGATACAAATACTATAACACAAATAGCTACCATTTATTGAGTGGTTACCATGTTCTAGAGCTTCATCTCATTGTAATTTTCACAACAACTCCATTAGCAAACGGTATTATTAGCCCCATTTTATGGATTAGGAAATTGAGATTTAGTGAGATCGAGTAATTTACTTAAGGGCTCATTCATTAAACAGCACAATTGGTATTCAAACCCAAGTCTGTTTGACTCCCAAACTCATACTTTGAGCCTGAAGTCTGTACTGCTGAAAGTTTCTCCTTATTGGAGAATTTATATTTTGCATTAATTTATGTCTTCAAAATTGTACAAAGTATTGGGCCACACCGAATTTGAGTCTGGTATAGTAGCCTTCTTGTAAAAAGAGTATATCATATAAACATTTTTATGCCTGTGAAGACCTCTTAATTCTTGAGGAGGGAGGGCCCTTTTTCAAATCAGGCATCCTGGGATTTTTACTGACCTTATTTCATTCTCTGAAGAATGAAGGAATTTTCCACTTTGTAGTAAGTCTTGGAATGTATAGCATTCCTTCTATAGCTGAACCAGATAAAATATTAGCAAGTCTGTTTAGAATATGACAGTGGAAGTTTTTTCCTCTCTTTTTTTAGAAGAGGTTTTTGGAATTATAGTCAGTTTGAAACTTGGTCTTACTAATAAAGAAGAGAAACGTAGGTGAGCTCCCTTGCTCCCTGGCTGCTCTTGGTATAAGTCTCACTTAAGTTTCTCTGATGATTTTCAGGGTTTATTTTTGTGAGTGACCCAAGGAACAGTATATTTTGATCTGAAAACGGAATGAGTGGAGGTGTGCATTGAAAGCAATAGTTGTGAATCTTTTTGGAATTTATATACTCCTTTTTGAAGCTGATGAAAGCTAGAGAAAACTCCCCAGAAAAAAATGCATAATATGCACACAAATACAATTTTACCTACAAATTTTGTAGATCCAGTGGCTCCCAAGTCTACCAACAGAGTGCCCTAGATAAAAAAAATTCCTTGCCCAGGCCGGTCTCTGACTCCTGAACTGAAGCAATTACACCTGGGATTACAGGTGTGAGTCACACTGTGCCCAGCCTGTATCCAAGATGTTAGTATTTTGTCGAGTCTTTAAGGTGTCAGCTTCTGCCAATGTGTTAAAAAAGGATATTCATGAGTTGGCTAAGGTTCCTAGGGATAGATGAAATTATTTGATGATTTCTAAACTTGGTTTTTCATTTTTTTCTTCTACCATCAAATCATTTTCTCAAAACTAGTAAGGCCAAATAATTAGATAAAATCTTTTGCCAATTCCTAACTTAAGATTTCCATTTCTTCTTTAACCAATATCTATATACATAGTATCTCTTTACTTCTTTTCTTTTCTTTTTTTTTTTTTTAAAGACGGGGTTTCACCATGTTGGTCAGGCTGGTCTTGAACTCCCGACCTCAGGTGATCCGCCCGCCTTGGCCTCCAAAGTGCTTGGATTACAGGTGTGCGCCACCACGCCTGGCCTCTCTTTACTTCTTAAACCTTCTGATATAAATGTTTAGGAATTGTCCTACATGTTTTATTACATTAATCTCCACAGCAGCTCTGTTAGGAACTTAGTATTGTCTGCATTTACAGATGTGGAAAGCAAGGCTAAGAAAGGTTAAAACTCAATCAAGACCAGTTCTGATACTAATAGGCAGGATCAGGATTTGAACTCATGTTAGTAGTTCCAAAGCCTGTTTTCTTTCCATTTTACCATCCTGCTGTATGATCAGAGTTGATCATGTTTTTTGATCACAAGTCTGACTGATCTGAATAAAAAGCCCAGGTTTCCATCAGTGAGAGGGGTCTAGATTTTCTTCTATAGCTAGCTTATTGTAAAATTACTGAATTTTTTGTATATAAGTTAGACTTTTAGGATGTGAAATGTCAAGAGTGCTGAATTTAATGGCTAGATTGTTAAACTCTAAATTAAATCCCAGGAGGCTAGCTGGGGGGATCTCCTGCCTGTTCTGTTTGTGTAAATGGATGTTTCAGATACCAGACTCTGACAAGAGACAATTTCAGTGACTGAAAAGTTTATGGAAGGCTTGTTACTAAACTTAGCATCATTTTCAGGAAGGAAAACCCCTAATGGTTTAGAACAGGACTGAAAAAGAATTTAACTCTAAAGGGTAGACAAGCTTTAAATGTTAGATTGATTAGAGGTCAGGTGTGTATTTCCTACCTCTCTTGGGGTAGCCGTGGGAGGGAACCTCCAGGCCAGCTGCCCAGTGGTTTTTGCTGAGATAGCAGCCTGGATTGGCATTCTGGGAAGGTAGTTTGGTTTGCTGAGTGAGTTTTGTGAGACTCAGCATCTTTCTTGACAAAATACTTCTTCTAAACTTTGTACTTTGTTTGCCTTGTTTCAGCCTTTCATACACGGTAAAACAGGAGGGAAAATTAGTAGGCTGGCTGACTATAACCTTAGGTGTATATTTTTTAGTTTGGACTGATTACACAGGGCTTTAAATGAGGTAGCATGGAGCAGGAAAAAAGTTGATAGAATCCCGAGAGGTTAATTGAAGTGGAAACTAGTGTGTGTGAAGAGTAATACCATTTAGCTCCCAAGGTAATGAAACTTGGCATAAAGGAAAATTAAGTTGACTGATTTGAGATATGGAGAGAAATTGGATGTAAATGTAAAGGAATTATTTTCAGTCTTAACTTTTGTTGAGTCTCTATTTACAAGTTAAGGGAATGTCTTTTGTGAAGGTTCTTTTAACAGAATTCCTGTGAGGTTTTAAAAGGACAAAGTACAATTCAAGTGGCAGGGCTGTCAGAAGCCACTTTGAATTGTATCCATGCTTAGTTAGGATGAGGAAATTGGACTGTTTAACTTAAAAAGCTTTGTTTCCTCCTCAGCTTCACCCTCTTTCCATGTGCTTCCTGAAGCTATATTTGGGATATTAGTATAGAGGAAGGGGAGGTCTTCTCACCTCTTTCCATTTTTCCCCCACCGTAAGTTCACAAAGTTTTCCACATTAGAAACTGTAAAAACATAAACAGCTTTTCCGGAACCAAATTAATCCTTTGATTTCATGGTTCATACTGTGTGACACTGGAGTGGGGGCAGGAGGGTGGAGATACAAGGTGTTTGGACCCTTCTGGTTTATGGGATTGTCTTTTTCCCTTTTTCCCCTTAGGAACCACGTGAATGTTGAGGGGGCGACACACAAGCAGGTGGTGGACCTGATCCGAGCAGGCGAGAAGGAATTGATCTTGACAGTGTTATCTGTACCTCCTCATGAGGCAGATAACCTAGATCCCAGTGACGACTCGTTGGGACAATCATTTTATGATTACACAGAAAAGCAAGCAGTGCCCATATCGGTCCCCAGATACAAACATGTGGAGCAGAATGGTGAGAAGTTTGTGGTGAGTGTCTGCCCAACTCCATCCTCAAGCATCTAGCTTTTGTTTCCCCTAGTCTTATAATTATGCAAATATTATAGTGGTAGATAAAAGACTGCAACCTAGGTCAGTTTGTCTACCAGAAGGATGAGTTCACACATAAATAAAAGACACTGACCCTGACTTATTGCAGGGGGTGAACTACAGAAATGAAGAGTCCTATTCAGCTTAAGTATAATTCCATTTTATTTTCAGATAGTTTCAAGTTTGCATTCTGGTTTCTTATCAGCGTGTGAGTTTTTGTTTGTTTAGCTTTTTTGTTCGTTCTTTTGTTGGTTGCTGTCTCTCTTTGCTAATAGTAGTCTCTTATTTACTGTTGATTCTATGGAGCTATAGGGCAAGATTAATTTAAAAAGATGGTGTCCTCAGAGATATTTGGGTAATAGAGAGGTTTGCCCATTTCAGAACTTGGATGTCTCTGTTCTTCTTTCCACATCATGTTCTTTTCATTTTCTTTGGAGGTATCTGTGTGAATGGTTAACTGTGGTTTTTCCCATGAGTTTCCTGAATGCAATTCCCATGAGCTGTTTCACACATTTCCAGTCTGTTGCTGTTGTAGTTACGCAGGAAAGCCCATCTTGAATTTTTAGTGATGTGTGCTAGACTCTTTCCTGAATGCCTTTGTTCTTCAAAGCCTAATTGCCGTGGATAGCTCAGTCTACTTAATTTTTCTCTTGGTTGCAATATGCTTTTATTTGCCTTTAATTATTTGTGGAGTGTTGCTATAATGAGAAATGTTCATTATTCTTAGTAGAAAATGCAGCGGGTTCTGTTAGATGCTGGCAAACAGACTACAGGTGTTTAAAGCGTTCTGAACAGTTGACTAAAGTGCAGTCTCTAAAACTGAGATTTATCCTCTGCACAGGAATGAGCTGTGGTACTCATTTACATTTATGGTAAATTCTTTTTAGTGAAGAGATAAGAAAAGCAAGGAAGCTAGAAAAGTTGTAGAGGATCAAATAGTGCTTGGTTGCATCTGTAATTTAGCTGTAGATGATAGCATTTACGTTTTATTTCAGCATGGACTTCTGTAACATAGAATTTAGAGGTTATGTTTCAAAAGTGCTAACTTTGAGTCATAAGCATGTAAGAAGTTAAAATGAAGGTCACGTCCTAAAAGTAGAGCAGATTGGATGTTGAGACCTTTTGGGAATTACCTAAAACCTTGAGAACTTGAGAAAAGGAATGATACTACTAATTGTACCTTTATTTATTTTTATTTTTATTTTTTTGAGATGAAGTCTTGCTCTGCCCCCGAGGCTGGAGTGCAGTGGTGTGATCTTGGTTCACTGCAACCTCCGCCTCCTGAGTTCAAAGAATTCTCCTGCCTCAGCCTCCCAAGTAGCTGGGATTACAGGTGTGTGCCACCACACACAGCTAAGTTGTGTATTTTTAGTATAGATGGGATTTCACCATGTTGGCCAGGCTAGTCTCGAACTCCTGACCTCAGGTGATCCGCCCACCTCAGTCTCCCAAAATGCTGGGATTACAGGTGTGAGCCACCACACTCAGCCCACTAACTGTACTTTTAAAATCAACTTTATTAAACATAGTTTACCTGTATTAACATTCACCCATGTTAAGTGTCCACTTTTACAAGTTTTGACAAGTGTACATAGTCTTGTAACCACCAGCACCACAATGAAGATTTAGAACATTTTCATACCCCCACAAGTTCCCTCATGCCCTTTGCAGTCAGTCCTCACCCCTTACCACTGCCGTTGCCGACCACGGATCAGCTTACTGTCACCATGTTTTACCTTTTCCAGAATGTCAAGTAAATGGAATCATATCGTATGTACTCTCTTGTATCTGGCTTTGTTCGGTTAGTATGGTCCTTAAGATGGGTATACATTGTTATTTATAGCAAATATTTGATTTGTCCCTTTTTTTTTGAGATGGAGTCTCACTCTGTCGTTTAGGCTGGAGTGCAGTGGTATGATCTCGGCTAACTGCAACCTCCGCTTCCCGGGTTCAAGCGATGCTCGTGGCTCAGCCTCCTGAGTAGCTGGGACTACAGGTGTGCACTGCCACGCCCCGCTAATTTTTTTTTATTTTTAGTAGAGCCGAGGTTTCACCATGTTTGCCAGGATGGTCTCAATCTCCTGACCTCGTGATCCACCTGCCTTGGCCTTCCAAAGTGCTGGGATTACAGGTGTGAGCCACCGCGCCCAGCTCTATTTGTCTCTTTTTAGTAGCTGAGTGGTAGTCCATTATATAGATTTACTACAGTTTGTTCATTCCTTCATTGTTGATGCACATGTGGGTTGCTAACATTTTTGGACTAGTATGACTAAAGCTGCTGTGAAATAATATACAGGTCTTTATGTAGATATACGTTTTAATTGCTTTTGAGCACATACCAAGAAATGGAATTGCAGGGTCTTATGGTAAGTGTAAGTTTAACCTTAAAAAACTGCCAAACCGTTTTCCTAAGTGGCTATACCATTTTTACATTCTCATATGCAGTGGAGAGTTCCAGTGGCTCCATAACCTCTTGATATTTTCAGTCATTTTAATTCTAGCCATTCTCATGGACATAATGATATCTTACTGTGGTTTTAATTTGCATTTACCTAATGACTCATGATGATGAGCTGATTTTTGTGTGTTTAATGGTCATTCATGTGTCTTCATTGATGAAATAGTCGCTGTTTAATTCTTTTCCCCATTTAAAAAATTGGGTTGTTTGTCTTATTTTGCTGTAGGGATTCTTTATATATTTGGGCTCTATAAGTCCTTTACCATACGTGTATGTGTGTGTGAGTGTGTGTGTGTGTATGTGTGTGTGTGTATGAATGAATGATATATTTTCCAGTAGCTTGAAAAAGGACTTAGATAAACTGGGCGTGGTGGCTTACGCCTGTAATCCCAGCACTTTGGGAGTGTGAGGTAGGGAGATCACCCGAGGTCAGGAGTTTGAAACTAGCCTGGCCAACATGGTGAAACCCCATCTCTAAAAATACAAAAATTGTATTTCGTAAAAATACAAAAATTAGTCGGGCATGGTGGGAGGAGCTTGTAATCCCAGCTACTTGGGAGGCTGAGGCAGGAGAATCACTTGAACTCCAGGAGGTGGAGGTTGCAGTGAGCCGAGATGATACCATGGACTCCAGCCTGGGCAGCAAGAGTAAAACTCTGTCTCAAAAACAAACAAACAAAAAAAGACTTAGATGTTTTGTAAATCTTTCTTTCAGTTTGTGACTTGCCTTTTCATTTTTCAAAAAAAAGCATCTTTCAAAGAACAGAAATTTTAAATTTTGGTAAAGTCTAGTTTATCAGTTTGTAAATTTATGGATAATGCTTTTTTGTGTCTAAGAAATCTACGTAACCCAAAGACACCAATCTTTTATGTTTTCTTACAGAAGTTTTATAGTTTCAGCTGTCTTTTTTTGTAAGAACTTAATTTTTTTATTTTTATTTTATTTTATTTTTGAGATGGAATCTCGCCCTTTCGCCCAGGCTGGAGTGCAGTGGCGCTATCTTGGCTCACCATAAGGTTCAAGTGATTCTCATGCCTCACCCTCCCGAGTAGCTGGGACTACAGGTGTGCGCCACTGTGCCCACCTAATTTTTGTATTTTTAGTAGAGAGGGGGTTTTACCACATTGGCCAGGCTGGTCTCAAACTCCTGACCTCGTGATCCACCTGCCTCAGCCTCCCAAAGTGCTGGAATTACAGGGGTGAGCCACCACGCCTGACCAATTTATAGTGTGTTCACAGAATGGAACCTGGGAGGCAGTTTGCAGTGAGCTGAGATCACACCACTGCCCTCCAGCCTGGGCAACAGAGTGAGACTTCGTCTCAAAAAAAAGAATAAATAAATTAATAAAAGTACAGTTAGAAATTTCATTCCTTTTTCTCAAGTTCCTGAGGTTTTAGGTAATTCCCAAAAGTTTTCAACATCCAGTCTGCTCTGCTTTTAGGACGTGACCTTGATTTCAACTTCTTACATGCCTTATGACTCAAAGTTAGCACTTTGGAAGCATAAAACAAATTTATGACATTTTCTTCACCTCAAAAAGAACCTCATTCCCTGTAGCCATCATGCCCCAAACCTCCCATCCCCTCCAATTCTAGGCAAGCACTAATCTATCCTCTGTCTTACACATTTGCATATTCTGGACATTTCATAGAAATGAAATCATGTTTTTTTGTGATGAGCTTCTTAGCATAATGTTTTTGAGGCTTATCTAAGTGTGGCATGCTTCAGTACTTCATTTTTACATTCCATTATATGGATATACCAGTTTTATTTATCCATTCTTCAATTGATGGACATTTGGGTTCTTTCCACTTTGGACTATTATGAATAATGCTATTATGGGCATTTGCATTACATATTTTTGTCTAGATATATGTTTTCATTTCTCCTGGATACATAGCTAGGAATGCAACTGCTGGGTTATATGGTAACTCTTTAGGTTTAACCTTTTGAGGAACTGCCAAACTATTTTCCAAAATGGCTGTACCATAGTTTTTACTCTTATGTTTAGGTCTGTGATCCACTTTGAGGGATTTTTTTGTTTTTTGGTTTTTATATATTGTGATATATAAAGGTCAAGTTTTTTTTTATTTTGTTTTGTTTTTTCCCAGTGTCAGCCAGGCTAGAGTGCAGTGGCGAGATCTTGGCTCACTGTATCCTCTGCCTTCTGGGTTCAAGTGATTCCCCTGCCTCAGCCCCACTGAATAGCTGTGATTACAGGCATGCACCACCACACCCAGCTAATTTTTGTATTTTTAATAGAGACGAGATTTTGCCATCTTGGCCAGGCTGGTCTCGAACTCCTGACCTCAAGTGATCCACCCGCCTCGGCCTCCTGAAGTGCTGGGATTACAGGTGTGAGCCACTGTGCCTGACCAGGTCAAGGTTTTGTTTTTAGTTTTGTTTTCATATGGATATCCAGTTGTTTCAGCAACCTGTGTTGAAAAGAAAATTCTTTCCCCATTGAAATATCTTGACATCATTGTGGATAATCAGTTGACTATGTGTGGTTCTATTTCTGAACTCTTTATTCCATTTCATTGATCTGTTCATTATGTGTCTGAACGTTTGCGTCATTTTGAGATTGGCTTCTGTTAAATGTCTTTTCCCTTGAGAATGAGTTATATCCTCCTGGTTCTTTGTATATTGAGTCATTTTGGATTGTATCTTGGGATATTATGAATGTTACATTGTGTGGACTCTGGGTTCTATAATATTCCAGTGAGAAGTATTGATGTTTTTGTTATAGCTGGCAGTAAGCTGTAAGCTGTGTCTCGTTTTGTGGTTTATACTTCAAATCTGTTTAATTCTTTCAGCCTTTGCTGTGCTGCTTTGAGTCTGTATACATTCAAGAAGGGATTAGTTTGAGATACATATGGTGTTCATTCATAGAATTAAGGAATCACCTTCTCTGGATTTCTCTAGTCTTGGATTCTTCGTTCACTCTGGTAGCAACCATGCTTACGTAGAATCTTTTCCGTATATATTTGAGCCAGAAAGATGTCAGGTTCTGAGTTTTAGTTACTTAAATTGTGCTATTTTGTAACTAATGCCCACAAGCAGAGCAAAGCCCTCTAAATGCAGGAATGTCCCTGGTCCTGAACAGATCATTGCTGTATGTTTTGAGTTCCCCCCCACAGTCGGCCTGCTTTTAGTGTGTAATTCAGACTCCTCAGATAATTGTTTTTGTATTTTGTCCAGAATTTGTAGTGTTTTAGTGGAAGGGTTGGTCTACCGGAAGTGTATATCCTACTTGAAATGCACTTCTATCAGGTTTTTCTTTATGTATAATGAATGTTATGTCTTGATGAACTGATCCGTTTAAGATTATTTATCTCTTTATATATTATAAATCTCTATCTATATCTCTCTTTATCCCTGGTAGTATTCTCTGTTCTGAAGTCTTTCTCTCATATTAACATATAGCCACTAATAGCCATGTCACCTTTCTTTTGGTTATTGTTTTTGTTGCTATCTTTTCCATTTAGCCTATTTATATATTTATGATTAAACTGGGTTTCTTTTCTTTTTTTTTTCTGAGACAGAGTTTCACTCTTGTTGCCCAAGCTGGAGTGTAATGGCGCGATCTCGGCTCACTGTAACCTCCGTCTCCCGGGTTCAAGTGATTCTCCTGCCTTAGCCTCCCAAGTAGCTGGGATTAGAGGCATGCGCCACCACGCCTGGCTAATTTTGTATTTTTAGCAGAGACAGGATTTCTCCATGTTGGTCAGGCTGGTCTTGAACTCCCGACCTCAGGTAATCCACGCCTCTCGGCTTCTCAAAGTGCTGGGATTACAGGCGTGAGCCACCGCGCCCGGCCTAAACTGGGTTTCTTATAGAAAGCTTATAGCTGGATCTTGCTTTTTTATCCAGTCTGGCAAAGTTTTTTATTTTGAATGGGTAGACTACTTACCTTTAGTATAATTATTACTATAGTTAGGCTGAATCTACCATCTTGTTTTCTGGTATCTATGTTACATCATTATTTATTTATTTATTTTTCCGTCATTTCCTGTCTTCTTTTGGATTGATAGAGTATTTTTAAATGATTCTATTTTATCTCTACTATTGTTTTATTAGGTATAATTTGTTTTTTTCTTGGTTTACAGTATATGTCTGTAATTTACGAACATTTACCTTCAAATTATATATTTGAATTTATAGTTATAGATACATAATATATAGTACATGTATATTATATATAGTATAACATATCTAATATATCTAATTTTATAATTATATAAATATACTATATATTTATATTTACATTGGCCATTTTGTCCCCCGTCAGATGTTGTTTAATTCCTACAAATTTGTGAACTTTCTAGCTTTCCCTCTGTTATTGATTTCTGACTTTACCCCATTGTAGTTGTAGAAGATACTTCTCATGATACCTTTTTTTTTGTGACATGGTTTCTCTCTGTTGCTCAGGTTGACGTGCACACACACACACACACACACTCACACACTGTATAATTTAAGACTCTTAGAAGAGTATATTCCACCCACCCCCCAATCCTTTGTGCTATTGTCATGCATTGACTTCTATATGTATTACAAACTTAATGATACATTGTTATCTTTGCTTTAAATAATTGCCTTTTAAAGAGTCAGGTTTTTTGTTTTTTGTGGTTTTTTTGTTTTTGTTTTTTGAGATGTGGTCTCACTCTGTCACCCAGGCTCGAATGCAGTGGTACAATCTCGGCACCCTGCAACCTCTGCCTCCCAGACTCAAGTGATCCTCCCCCTTCAGCCTCCTGAGTAGCTGTGATCACAGGTGCGCACGACCATGCCCAGCTCATTTTTTGTATTTTTGGTAGAGACAGGGTTTCATCATGTTGCCCAGGCTGGTCTCGAACTCCTGAGCTCAAGTGATCCACCAATCTCGGTCTCCCAGGGTGTTCTGGGATTACAGGCATGAGCTACCACACCCAGCATTAAAGAGATTAAACGTGAGAAAAGAGTTCTTTTATATTTGACCAGTATTTACCATTTCTTTTCTTTTCTTGAGACAGAGTTTCACTCGTGTTGCCTGGGCTGGAGTGCAATGGCATGATCTCAGCTCACCACAACCTCCACCTCCTGGGTTCAAGCGATTCTCCTGCCTCAGCCTCCCAAGTAGCTGGAATTACAGGCATGCGTCACCATGCCCAGCTAATTTTTTAGTAGAGACGGGATTTCTCCACGTTTGTCAGGCTGGTCTTGAACTCCTGACCTCATGTGATCCACCTGCCTTGGCCTCCCAAAGTGCTAGGATTACAGGTGTGAGCCATCGTGCCTGGCCCATATTTACCATTTCTGATGCACTTTATTCCTTTGTGTAAATCCAGTTTCTGTCTGGCATTAGATTCCCTCTGCTTGAAGACCTTGCATTAATATTTCTTGCATTAATAGTGCAGGTCTGTTGGCAATGAATTCTCTTAACTTTTGTTGATGTGAAAAAGCCTTCATTTCACCTTTATGTTTGGAAGATTTTTTCATTGTATAGAATACTGGGTTGATAGTTTTTTTCTTTTAGTGCTAAAAAAAATCACTCTGTTGTAATTCCAGCACTTTGGGAGGCTGAGGCAGCAAGATTGTTTGAGGCCAGGAGCTTGAGACAACCCTGGGTAACCTAGTAAGACTGTCTCTACAAAAAATAAAAAATTAGCTGGGTGTGGTGGCACAGTGCCTGTAGTCCCAGCTACTTGGGAGGCTGAGGCAGGAGGATCACTTGAACCTAGAAGGTTGAGGCTGCAGTGAGCTGAGGTCGCGCCACTGCACTCCAGCCTGGCGCCTGGTGACGGAGTGAGACTCTGTCTCAAAAAAAAAAAAAATCTCTCCAGTCTTCTGGTTTTCGTAGTTTCTGTGAGATGCCTGCTTGTTTTAGTTTTTGGTCTTTTCTGTGGAATGTTTTAACCCTCTCTGGCTACCTTCAAAGTTCTCTCTCTCTCTCTCTCTTTTTTTTTTTTGAGACAGAGTTTCGCTCTTGTTGCCAAGGCTGGAGTGCAATGGTGCGAGCTCAGCTCACTGCAACCTTCACCTCCTGGGTTCAAGCGATTCTTCTGCCTCAGCCTCCCTAGTAGCTGGGATTACAGGCACCTGCTACCATGCCCAGCTAATTTTTTGTATTTTTAGTAGAGGAGTTTCACAATGTTGGCCAGGCTGGTCTCGAATTCCTGACTTCAGGTGATCTACCTGCCTCAGCCTCCCAAAGTGTTGGGATTACAGGTGTGAGCCACTGCACCCAGCTCTTTTTTCTTTCTTTTAAAAAAACAGAGACAGGGTCTCATTCAGTCATCTAGGCTGGAGTGCAGTGTCTATGATCATAGCCCACTGCAGCCTTGACCTCCTGGCCCAAGTGATCCTCCTGGCTCAGCCTTCCGAGTAGCTGGGACTACAGGCATGTGCTACTATTCCTGTCTAATTCTTATATTTTATTTTTTTGAGATGGGGTTTCACTCTGTTGCCCAGGCTGGAGTTCAGTGGCACCATCTTGGCTCACTGCAACCTCTGCCTCTTGGGTTCAAGCAATTCTCCTGCCTCAGCCTTCCAAGTAGCTGGGACTGCAGATGTGCACCATCATTCAGCTAAATTTTGTATTTTTAGTAGAGATGAACTTTCACCATGTTGATCAGGCTGGTCTCAAACTTCTGGCCTTAAGCGATCTGGCCGCTTCAGCCTCCCAAAATGCTGGGATTACAGGTGTCAGCTACCATGCCTGGCCACCTAATTAAAAACATTTTTAGTGGAGGTGGGGTCTTGCTATGTTCCCCAGACTGTTCTCACACTCCCAGCCTCAAGCAGTCTTCCTTCCTCAGACTTCCAGAGTGCTGGGATTATAGGCGTGAACCACTGCTCCTCGCCCCCGGTGTTTTCTCCTTATCTTTGGTTTTCAAAGTTTCATTTTTGTGTGTCTCGGTGGTTGTTTCTTATTTATCCTGCTTGAGGAATTTGTGATTTGATATCTTTTATTATTTTTTTTTGAAAAGTATTAGCCAGTATGTTTTCAGATAGTTTTTCAGCCTATTCTTTTTCTCTTGTCTTTTCGGATGTTCTAGTTACCTCTGTTTTACACTGTTTGATATTGTCCTAGTGCTTTTGGATGTTTTGTTCTATTTTAGCTCTTACTTTTCTCTTGTTTCCATTTAGATCATTTTTATTGACCGGTCATTAAGTTTGCTGATTTTTTTCCCTCAGCTGTGTCCAGTCTGCTGATGAGACTGTTAGGGGAACTCTTCATCTCTGATGCCATGCCTTTTATTTCTATCACTTCCATTTGATATTTGCTTGTAATTTTCATACCTGCTGAAATTCCCCAATTCCCATCTGTTCGTACATGTTTTTCGCCTTTTCCTTTTGCATGAGATCTTTAGCATATTAATCACTGTTAGTCTAGTAATATACTGCCTGATAATTTCAGTGTCTGGGTCATCTCTGAGACTGTTTTATCTCTTCACATAATGTTGGGGTTTATTTTTTTTCTTGCATTTTTGTCCTGTAATATTTAACTGAATGCCGAGCGTCATGTGTAGAATAATAGTAGAGATGACTGAAGTAAGTAGTGTTTGAACTTGGAAATGGGCAATACTCTTCTGTTAGGGAATTTAGTCAGTTAAGCTGGGTTTGGATTTTGTTATGGCTATCATTACTTTTACTGTGCCATAGACCTCTAGTTTCTCTAGCAATAGGTTGCTAGTACCTTGTGCTGGGGTTTTGGAGGTTTTTAAATATTTATTTTTTGTTTTGTTTTTAGGGGTTTTTTTAAACAAGGTCTTACTCTGTCACTCAGACTGAAGTGCAGTTGTACAATAATGGCTCTCTGCAGTCTTGACTTCCGGGCTTAAGCATTCCTTCTGCCTCAGCCTACCAAATAGCTGGGACCGCAAGCACACACCAGCACACCTGGCTAATTTTTTTTTTTAACTTTTTGTAGAGACAGGGTCCCACTATTTTGCCCAAGCTGGTCTCAAACTCCTGGGCTCAAATGATCCCCCTGCCTTGGCCTCCCAAAGTGCTGGGATTATAGACATGAGCCACTCTGCCCATCCTGGAAGGTTTTTTTCAGTGTTTTGTCCTCGGGCTTTCAACCACCTGTGCATACCAGTACCACAGACAAGTTTTCTCTTTACATTCTTACCCCTCTGCTACTGGGAGACTGCTCTTGCTTTTTACTTGGGCTAGACTCATGGTAGAGGTAGATGTGGCAGAGTCTGTGTCTTTGTGTCTTAGTTCTTTTGCCCTTCTTATTGCAGCCAAACTCTGCCTTGTTTCTGGGGTTAGTCTTGGGAAAGAGTTTCCTGTCCCTCCCTCAACTATAGCAGACCTCTGCTTGGTAACAGTGTAGGAACCTGGGCCTAATATGGTTTCCTGCCTCTCCCCAGGAGTATAGAGTATTTTACTTTTACTCCTTCCCCAGAAGCAGTGGACCTTCACCTGTGTCCTGTGGATGAGAGGATTTGCTGCCTGTCTTAGCCTGTTTTTGCTGCTTTAACAGAATAACACAGATTGTAGGTAATTTATAAAGAAAAGAGATTTATTTGGCTCACAGTTCTAGAGCCTGAGAAGTCTAATATCAAGGGGCCACATCTGGTGAAGGCCTTTTTGTTGTGTTATAACATGGAGGAAGGAATTCCATGGTGAGGAAGTGCATGGGAGACAGAAAAGGGGGGCCAAACTCCTCAGATAAATAACCTACTGCCTCACTAATGACATTAATCATGAGAGTTTTACCATTATAGTCTAGTTACCTCTTACAGATCCCACTTTTTAATATACTTCTTAATCCCACTTCTTAATACATGATAGCTGCTTAATGTCCTTGTCTTTTGTCTTGGTAACTTCTGAGCCTGTTTCTACTGATTTAATTTTTATCCTGGTTATAGGTCAAATTTTCCTCCTTCTTTATATGTCTAGTAATTTTTGATTGGATGTTGGATATTGTGAATGCAATGTTATTGGGTGCTAGATTTTGTTGTATTTCTTTAAAGAGTAGAGTGTTGGATTTCTTTTTTTTTTCTGGCATACGGTTAAGTTACTTACAAATTACTTTGATCCTTTTTAGCTTTGCTTTTAAGCTCTTTTTGAGTAGTTTAGAATACCTTTTACTCTAGAACTAATTTAGCTCAACTCCTAAAGCATGGTCTTTTTGAGTTCCTTCTGAATTCCATGCAGATTTAGGGAGGTCTCTTTATTCTGGCTCAAGGGAAGTTGAATGATTCCATAACCCGTGTGAACTCTGGGAATTGTTTATTTACCGTTCCCCACTGATAATAGTTCTTTCCTTAGATTGTTATTCAGTCAAAATTCAAGGGGACTTAATACAGATTTCTGGAGCTATGTCTTGGCTTCAGCTCCCTCTTGCATGCTCAGCCCTGCAAATTCTAGCTGCTTTGGGCTCCTTGAACTTCAGTCTTTGTTTATTCAACTCAGTGAAGTTGCCAAACTCTGTTCAGCTGTAGTTTGGGAGTTACCTCGAGGCAGAAAGCTGAGATGATATGAGCGCTCATCTTGTTTGCTTCCCTTTTCTCAGGGATCACAGTTCTTAGCTGCCTGTTGTCCAGGGTCTAAAAATAGTTGTTTCCTATGTTGTGTCTAGTTTTCTAGTTGTATTTAATGGGAAGTTAATTACAGACCACCTGGAAGTCCACAGATTTTTCTGTAAAACGGTATTTTTATTTAGGGATAATTTGATTAAAAGTTGATTTTAAATATTCTTGGCTTTAAAAAAATGCCAGTGGAACTCTACTTCTAATTATGTAGAGGAATAAATTCCAGATGGATTAAGGACTTAAATGACAAAAGATTAAAAGCTCTTAATAGAAAATATTAGTGAATAGCTTTTAGATCTTGGGAATAGAGAAAAGTTTCTTGAGATGCAAAAAGTGTTGGTTATAAAAAGATTGATAAATTGGACTCTTTCTAGAATTCAAAAGAATCTTAAATAAAGTGGTAATAAAAAGATTGATAAATTGGATTCTTTCCAGAATTCAGAAAAAACCTTAAATAAAGTGACAAAGTGGAAGAAGATATTCACAATACACCCAAATGAAACAGATTATATCAAGAATATATAAAGAACTCCATAAATCAATAAGAAAAGCACAAAAACTTAATACGAAGGTAGGCAAAATGCATGAGTAGCTGCCTTACAAGAAATGATACTCACATGGTCAATAAGTATATGAAGAGATATTCAACATTATTAGTAATTAGGGAAAGGTAAATTAGGACCATAGTAAGAAATCTTTTCACACCAATTCCATTAGCACAATTAAGAGGATCTTTTTATGTATTGCTTAAAGAGAACAAATTGGTGCGTTTTTAGCTTACATTTTGCGTTATCCCATGAGGCTGAATGTACATATAACTCTGCTGTTCACTTAGGGTTATACTCAGAAGATATACTCAGAAGAATATCTTGCATCTACAATAGGAGGCATGTATACAAATATTAATAGCAGCATTATTCACAGTAGCTAAAATCCAGAAACAACTCAAGTGCCCATGAGTGGGAGAACAGATTTAAAACAAACAAACAAACAAACAAGCAACTACGATATATTCACACAACAGCAAAATGCTGTATGCAGCAGAGTAAACCCCAAAGACATAATGTTGTGATGAGACCGTAGTATAATATTAAGTGATAAAAGTAAGTGCTTTAGTCTCATTCATTTTGATACTCTATTTTTATAAAACCAAAATATCCTTTAAAATTAAAATAAGATGCTGGGCACATTGGCTCACACCTGTAATCCCAGCACTTTGGGAGGCCAAGGTGGGCGGATCACCTGAGGTCAGGAGTTTGAGACCAGCCTGACCAACATGGTGAAACCCCGTCGCTACTAAAAATACAAAATTTAGCTGGGTGTGGTGTTGCATACCTGTAGTCCCAGCTGCTTGGGAGGCTGAGGCCAGAGAATCACTTGAACCCAGGAGGCAGAGCTTGCATTGAGCCACGATTGTACCACTGCACTCCAGCCTGGGCAACAAGAGCGAGACTCTGTCTCAAAAATACAATAAAATAAAACAAATTAAAATAAAAATTTAAGGATTATATATAAATGCAAAAAACACGAAAAGCAAGGGAATCATGAACATGGTTGGATATGGTAACTTTTTGGGGTCAGGGAAGCAAGGATATAGGGATGTGGGATAGAGGCAGAGACTATATGGTTTGAATTAAATTATTATCAAGGTCTTAGCCTAGCTTTTATTTTGCTTTTCACATGATCTGTTTACTAACAAAAATTCACTATTGCTTAAATCATCTTATTTTGTTTTTTTGAGTTAGGGTCTCTTTCTGTTGTCCAGGCTGGAGTGTAGTGGCACGATTGTGGCTCACCGCAACCTCTGCCTTCTGGCTCAAGCGGTCCTCCCACCTCAGCCTCCTGGACTACAGGTGCATGCCACCATGCCCAGCTAAATTTTTGTATTTTTTTTTTTTTGTAGTGACAGGGTTTTGCCATGTTGCCCAGGCTGGTCTTGAACTCCTGGACTCAAGTGATCTGCCTGCCTCAGCCTCCCAAAGTGCACTGGAATGACAGACATGAGCCACTGTGCCCAGCCTGCTTAAATCATTTTTAGGCCTTTTCTTTGGAATCAACTTTAGAGCCAGTTTAGGCCGCACACAAATGCTAATTACATTGCTTTATAATCAACCCTAGGTTTTCAGCTTCCTTCAAATTTGCTTGCTTGTTCATTCACGATATTTACCACATTGGCTTCAAATGACTTTTAACTTTCTGAAAATGAAATCCACTCTTAAAATTGATAATTGCCTTTGAAGATATTTAAAAGTATGCTAGAGGTCATTTTAATAGCAAAAATAAGATCATGCTCCTCCTGCTGGGTGTGGTTATTCGAGGTGGGCAGATCATCTGAGGTCAAGAGTTCCAGACCAGTCTGGCCAACGTGGTGAAACATCTTCTCTACTGAAAATACAAAAATCAGCCAAGTGTGGTGGTGCATGCCTGTAATCCCAGCTATTTGGGAGGCTGAGGCAGGAGAATCGCTTGAACCTGGGAGGCAGAGGTTGCAGTGAGCCAAGATCGGGTCACTGCATTCCAGCCTGGGCAACAGAGTGAGACTCCATCTCAAAACAAAAAACAAAAACAAGATCATGCTCCTTTTGAAAAGTGGGTAGTTCTTTTTTATACATATAACTTTATACATGTTTGTCAAAAGTAAGTCTTATTTTAAAGTGACTTTGAATATAGTCTTTGTTAAGTGCATAGCAGAATGCATTAACCAATATCAGTCTAAGCCTGACTAGATGATTCTGTAATTTAATTTGTTCTAAGTATGCTTTTCTTTTGTTCTTCTCCTTCACCAGGTATACAACGTTTACATGGCAGGGAGGCAGCTGTGTTCTAAGAGGTACCGGGAGTTTGCTATCCTACACCAGAACCTGAAGAGAGAGTTTGCCAACTTTACATTTCCCCGACTCCCAGGGAAGTGGCCATTTTCATTATCAGAACAACAATTAGATGCCCGACGTCGGGGATTGGAAGAATATCTAGAAAAAGGTAAGCCAAACTATCAAACCCTGCTATACTGGGTAGACGTAGGTTCTAGCTATGTAACTTCTAAACTGCATGGCCAAATTTGCTGAAACTGAATAGTGAATATAAGTCAGGTTTCTGACAGTAAGTATTGAATGATCTGGAGCTTTGCAGGAAGACTGGAATGTCCAGTACCGTGATCAGTAGCCTGTTTCATTTGTTGAATGCTTAACTTTACAGAAAAATGAATATGTAGTTTTTGATGCATTTGGTGATCCCTAATGGACCTTTGTTTTTAGGGTTATATTATCTGCCAGCAAACCCATAATAGACTCAGCAATATGCTGAATTGATTTGGGAACTAAGTGGACAATATTAAGGCATTTTTAATATTTAAGACATTTTTATTAAAATGATTCTTGGCTCACTGGTGTATCCTACATGAAAACTTTATTCATTTTACAGGTATTCGTAGATAGGTTTGCTGAGTTGTAGGTAATCTAGAGTACCCTTGTTCTAAGCAGGCTAAAGGTAGATACTAATACTTCCGTGTTGAATTTTTTTTTTTCTTTTTGGAGACAGAATCTTGCTCTGTTGCCCAGGCTGGAGTGCAGTGGCATGATCTCGGCCTACTGTAACCTCTGCCTCCCAGGTTCAAGCAATTCTCCTGCCTCAGCCTCCTGAGTAGCTGGGACTACAGGTGTGCACCACCATGTCCGGCTAATTTTTTTGTATTTTTAGCACACACAGGGTTTCTCCATGTTGGCCAGACTGGTCTTGAATGACCTTGATGACGTCAGGTGATCTGCCCGCCTTGGCCTCCCAAAATGCTGGGATTACAGGCATGAGCCACTGTGCCTGGCCCTATATTAAAATTTACTTGTTATCTCAGTGCCTCCAAGTGATACATCAGGAGTCTGTGGATATGGATGCTGAAACATTTGTTTGCCTAAAAAGGGAGGAAAATGAAACAGATCTCCTCAATAAGATAGCTCCTCTTGTGGATCAGGGAAGAGGCCTTTCCTTGCTGCAGTATAAAGTTACATAATTTGGTAGCTTTTCAATAGGTTTTTCTCTAAAATAGTAGTTTAGTAGAATAACGGTCTTAAGTGATATTTAGTCGTTCTGTTTCCTGAAACTAACTGACCTAGTTGAATCTTTTAAAAACTTGTAGGGAGCCTCATTCATGTAGGGAGCCTTATTCTATGGGGAAAACCATTTTCCCCGTAGAAGATAGTGGAACTTCCTTATCTGTTTTTAGCTTTTTCTAACATGGACTGGCCTCTCTGAACAAAGCCCTTGGGAAATGAGGAAGGGTACAGTTTTAAAAAATCAAATGAAGTAAAATCATCAGTTTAATTTACTATTCTCATGAGAGTGTCAGGAAATTAACTTTCTTAAATTTAGAGGATTAGCTACCTACCTAACCCCCCACCGCTTGCTTTCCTTCCCCCACTTTTTTTTTTTTTAGTTGTTTTGAAGCTAAAGTCAGTGGTATGAAATGATGTCAATTCTTAATTACCTACCCCAGTTTTCCCAAAATGGCTTTAAATTTTTGTGGTTCTCTGACTGGCCTGTTTTTAGGCCAAATACATATTTTTCCTTTAGTATTTCAATTTTATGTTTGGTTTATTACTGATTAATCTTTCCCTACCACTGCCTGTTTACTCCATGTTCTGTTGTTCTAGCTTGTTCATACGTCACACAAGACTGTGAACTTATATTTACTGAACTTTGTTTTTTTCTTTGAGACAGAGTCTTGCCCTGTCGCCCAGGCTGGAGTGCAGTGGCATGATCTCGGCTCACTGCAGCCTCTGCCTCCTGGGTTCAAGCGATTCTCCTGCCTCAGCCTCCTGAGTAGCTGGGACTACAGGCACGTGCCACCATGTTCAGCCAATTTTTTGTATTTTTAGTGGAGACGGGGTTTCACCGTGTTAGCCAGGATGGTCTCAATCTCCTGACCTTGTGATCCACCCACCTTGGCCTCCCAAAGTACTGGGATTACAGGCATAAGCCACCACGCCCAGCCTATTTACTGAACTTTTATTTCTCTTTTCTGGTTATGTTTAATATTTTTAGCAAGCTACATCTTTGTATATTCTATTATTTCCTTGTTCTGATCATATTTAGATGAATGCCATGCCTTAAAATCTTACATGCGAGGCATGGTATGCTGCCTCATTATTGCCTGCTACTGATGATTTAAACTTAAACTTTGATATGTCTTTGACTTTATATTCTTGATTTTAAGGCCTTATGCCAGATTTTATCTTTGTTTTCTACAGTGTGTTCAATACGAGTAATTGGTGAGAGTGACATCATGCAGGAATTTTTATCAGAATCAGATGAGGTAGGTGAATACCTCCTTTAGTGACTATTTTCCACTTGTCTTCTTGTGGGGGAAAATAAATTAAAGGTATTGATTATGGGTTAAATTTCCGTAAGCTCTCCAGAAGACTATATATATATATTTTTTTTACTCCCTTTTTATGTGTATCCTACTTACCTGTCCTTTAAGACCTAGGTTCACTTTCTCTTTGAAATGTCAGGTCCACTTTCTCTTTGAAGCCATCCTTGATGACTGTCATCAGTTTTTCATTCCACCAAAAATTTTTGCAATTAATTCCATTCAATGATCACCTGTTGCTATCTCATTCTCTAATTTTTATACATATAATCAGATTGTCGCTTTATGTTTTAGCTTACAAGAGTGTGAGCTACCTGTAGGTAAGAGCTAAATCTTGATCATCTTTATATTCCCAGTGCCTTACCACAGTATCAAGCATGTTGTAGGCGCTTAATAAATATTAATTGAATAGAAGAATGAATATTTAATGCTAATACGGTAGTGTGTTATCCACGACTTATTTTATATGTATATGCCTTATTTTCCCAACTAGATTATAAATTTCTTACAGGCAAGGACTTAAAATAAATCAGTGGTTATGATCATTTTAGGCATGAATAGTATCTTTTTAAAACTGGTGAATGAAAATGGACTTGTTCTGACATAACTTTCTAGTAAAAGTTACAAGGTCAAAAATTACAAGATTAGAGGAATGTGTTAATCATCAAAAGCAGTAAGAGGATTTCTTTTGAATTAAGGAGAATAAGAATTGTTTACTTTTTGCTAGAAGAAAATTGAGCATCAGGCTAACTTTGAAAGGAAAAATGGGTGAGACTCAGGTATCCATTTTTTCTTTCAACAATATCCTGATTATTTCAGGGTTCAGAAAGGAACTTAGGTTATCTCTGGATCCAGTCCACGTGCCTAGCCGTTAATACCAGAGAATATACATCGAAACTACTGCTTTCAGTTGTTTTCTCTTCTTACTTGTGAATTCTGAATGGGGAGAGGGAAGTGAGTCAAAAATCTCATCTATGTTTGACCTAGACTGTTTGACGCAAGTTTTCTGTTTTGAAATGTGAACACGCTGGCTTCAACATATTTCTTCCCTCCCTGCTTCTCTTAAAAGTTAACTTCTGCTGTAGCCTTGAAGTCAGCTTTATGACTTGTAAATGTATTGACTTTTTTCCCTTTTTCATTGGAACCCACCTCCTCTCTGTCACGTTTTAGGTTATTGTCTAGCTAGCTTGTTACAGGGAGAGTGAAGATACACTGAGTCATAAATTCCTTCTCTGTGTCTTTTCCCCCAGAACTACAATGGTGTGTCTGACGTAGAGCTGAGAGTAGCATTACCAGATGGAACAACGGTTACAGTCAGGGTTAAAAAGAACAGTACCACAGACCAAGTATATCAGGTAAATTAAATGAACAAGTAGACTTGACGTTGGATGGTATGAAACTAAGGAAGATAGATTAAATGAGTCAATACACGCAAAGTGCTTAGAGTGTCTGGCACATAATCAGTTTATTAAATGTTAGCTACTATTGTTATTATTAATGTGAAAGTACTTTACCCTCCTTAAAAGAAAGGTATGGTAAATATCCCAGGTTGTAGTGATTAACCCCTCCTTTTTTTTTTTTTTTTTTTTTTGAGACTAAGTCTCAGTCTGTCACCCAGGCTGGAGTGCAGTGGTGTGATCTCAGCTGACTGCAACCTCCGCCTCCCGGGTTCAAGCAATTCTCCTGCCTCAGCCTCCTGAGTAGCTGGGACTACAGGCGCACGCCACCATGCCCTGATAATTTTGTATTTTTAATAGAGACGGAGTCTCACCATGTTGGCCAGGATGGTCTTGATTTCTTGACCTTGTGATCCACCCGCCTCAGCCTCTCAAAGTGCTGGGATTACAGGTGTGAGCCACCGTGCCCGGCCAACCCCCCCTTTTCTAATTGTAAAAAAACTTTGTAACACACATGAAAACAGAGTAGTATCATGAATCTCCGTAATCATTCATATTTAATAATTATCAAGATTTTGCCACATTTGCATTATGTATCCTTTTTTTCTTTTCCTTTAAGTATTTAAAAGTAAATCTCATGTTATCGGACTTGTGTGTACTTTAGTGTGTGTCTAAAAATATGGACTTTCTTCTTACAAAACCACAGTGCCATTATCAAACCTTAAAAATTAGCACTATTGCCTTGGTATTACCTAAAAACTGCTCCACAGTCATATTTTTCCAATTGTCTAAAAATGATTTTTTACGTTTGGTTTGTTAAAAGTTGAATCTAAACAAAGTCCTTAGATCACATTTGATTTCTGTGTTTGTTTTAATGTAGAACAGTCCCCGTTTCCCCAGATTTTTGTTTTCATGCCATTGTTCTGTTACAGAAATGGGTCAGTGTCCTGTGGAATGCCCCATATTCTGAATGTGTCTGTTTATTTTCTGGTGGTGTCATCTAATATGTCCTTCTGTGTCTCTATATTTTCTATAAATGGAAGTTTGCTCTGGAGGCTCCATTAGATTCAAGTTCTGCTTTTTTGATAATACTTCATAGTTGATGCTATATACTTTATATTGTTTCTCAACAGCAAGTATACAATACTGGGTTATCCCATTTTAGTGTTACTAACTAAGGTTAACCAGTAGGTTTAGGTGGTGAAATCTGATCTCTGTTGTAAAATTTGCCACTGATCTTTTATCAAATGAATGTATCCATTGATGCTTATTGCCTTAACCAGTGATTTCATTAAAGATTACAAAGTGCTGATTTTCTAATACTCTCATTTCTTCACACTGATTAGCTAGAATTCTTCTTAAAATAACTTTTCCTTGTCAACTAAGGCTATTTAATTATCTTGAAATACAGTTTGTGGGAAAGGCAGGATACATATTTATTTTATATATTTATGTATGTATGTATTTATTTATTTATTTATTTTGAGATGGAGTCTCGCTCTATTGCCCAGGCTGGAGTGCAGTGGCACTCTCGGCTCACTGCAACTTCCATCTCCCAGGTTCAAGCGATTCTCCTGCTTCAGCTTCCTTAGTAGCTGGGATTACAAGGGCCTGCTACCATGCCCAGCCAATTTTTATATTTTTAGTCTCGAACTCCCGACCTTAGGTCATCTGCCTGCCTCAGCCTCCCAAAGTGCTGGGATTACAGGTGTGAGCCACCTCGCCTGGCCAGGATATGTATTTAATCATTTCTTTTCATTGCTGATTTTCAGAGTAAATACATCATTATATATAAATATAATTATATATAATTAATAATATATAAGATATTCTATGTATTACATATTAAATATATAATTATGTATTGTAATTATATATATTAATAATACCTAATCATACAAATAATATATTTAATATATAATATAGAATGCATTGTGAAATAACATTATATATCATAATTTAGTATCATGGGTTTTTAGATTCAATGTGATTTAATCAATAGCATATATTTTTGATGCTCAGACTGTTCCGTCTTTGGCCCTTGAAAGCTCCTTCACATCTGCTCCTGTATGCTTTTGATGCAACTAATATTTTATGATAGCATCCTTGCTTTTTAGTACAGCAAGATGTCCTGGCCTCATCTTTGTATATTACCTACCCTAGATATCTAGAATAGGCCATTTCCCCAAGGAGTCCTATTCTTTTAGTGAGAAACTGTATTTAGAGATCATAATCTGCGTGCTGGGTATGCCTGTGTGCCTTTTCATTGGCCTTTAATCCTGACTTGATCAGAATTTTCAGGGAGACAAGCAGGTTTCTGGGTACTAATGCTTATATTTCTCCTTTGTAGCAAATGTTAAAAAATCTATCCTCTATATGTTTATTCATCCACTGTATATTATGGTAAAGGATATATGCAGGATCTCAGGCATTTCTGAAATTACACAATGGTAGAGAATTTTAAGGAAAGTACTAGTTTTACAGCTTGCTGATGTTTTGTTTTGATTTGTTTTAATTGCTTTTTTCCAGGGTTCCTCTAGGTTTTTTACACTTTCATCTCAATCCTGTTACTGAGACTTCTGTCGATAAACTATTTTCTAAACCTAGAAAGCATTTTAGTTTCTATCCAGTGCAATGTAGAATGATAATTTGGAATACTTAACAATGTCCAGTTCCTCTATCACATCATGGATGAACCTAGGCCTCATATGTGAGCAGATATGAGAAGGGATATAATCATATTTGGTTGACTGAGATACTAATATTCAACAGTTTTATCTTTGTTTTATCAGCAAAACAATGGCATGAAAAATAAATACCTTACTTGTATTGAGATTGCTCTTGAAAAGAAATTTTGTTACTGCTGGTTTGTGTTTTGTTGTTGTTTGTATGTAATTGTCATTTATTCGCACACAGAATCTTCCAATTTCTTTTTTATTTGTTTTGTTAGGACCTGTGTTCCTAGAGAGAATGAGTGATTCTTGTTTAATGTGCCTCTGTTGTCTCAGCATTTTGCTATTTTATGTTAATACTATGATGGTGATTCTTAGGAAATGGAGATGCCTAATGATCCCAGCATGAGACATAGATCATCTAAAAAGTAAACAAAAATAATTTATGAAGCCAGAATATAATTGACAGTATTTTAAGCTCTAGAATCAAACATATACTTTTTTGTGTTAATATATTAAATGCAGGCTGAATATTTGCAACTGGATATTTAAGAATTTGTTTTCTTTTTAAGATCTGTGCTATTAAGTACATTTCTTGTAAGTGATGTTAAAAAAGAATGAAGTCGGGAGAGAGATCCAAGATGGCCGATTAGCAGCAGCTCAGGATTGTAGCTCCCAGTGAAAGCGTGGAGAGTGAGTGGACAATGCAATTTCAGATGAATTTCTGTTGCCCATAAACTGGGAGCTACCCAGCAGAGGAGCCACACAGGTCGCCAGCGCGACTCTTTTGGCCGGCGCAGCTGTTTTGCCAGCGCCCCAGCACGGTGCGGAGCTTCTCGGTGCGGAGCTTCTCAGTGCGGAGTATAGGGGACTGGGTGCCCTTTGAGTCGGGCTCGGCTGGTCCCATCCCCACAAGGAGAACAGCAATTGGAAGCGCTGAGGACTGAGAGTTTCACAGTAAGCACAGCTGAACCCGGGAAGGCCTAGCTCTGTGGGGAAAGGGTGTCCGCTGAAGGAAAACTAAGAAACAGAAAAAACTTCATCACCAAC